>OZ018330.1:102232046-102387730 GCA_963969495.1 Ceratothoa steindachneri
CAGTAAAGTTCAGGGAAGCGCTCCATCAGATGGCGCTGCTGCCCTCGAGTGTGCCCGATTCGGAGGTGACGAGAGAGCAATGTCCATGGTATTTAGTGCAAACTACTAGTATTAAAACTTAAACTAAGGAGTTTTGCAAGTTCAAATACGCGAGTATCAACTGTTCTTACCCGTCTTTATATTCACTAGGGTTAAAAGTGTCACAAGGGAAGTTGAGATGAAGGTGGTCGTGTTATGTATTCATTGAATTACACTGGTCAACAGACATTTTTCATCAGAGATCTTACTATACTTTTCTAAATGCATTTTCCACGTTGAATCCGAATCTGTCTTCGGTTTTGCTCTAGCACGTACCGTTTTTAAGATATGCCAAAAGTTCAAAATGGCCGCCTGCGATTATAAAATGTAGTATATTACTAGTACTGCTCTATTGCATGCATCATTATTGTACTGCTAAGATGAGCAAACTAGATGCTTTGTGAGTTCATGTAAAGCCTTCCATTCCTATTGGCCATTCTGTCCACCTTAAGGAGACATATGACAATATGGATATTCTTCTTAAAGCCATAAACTACCAAGCCCATCAGTGGTACATCTGAGTGATCTAAAAGTCATAGGCATGCTAATGGGTATGCAAGGAGGATTCACGAAGTACTGTTGCTCCCTCTGCTTGCGGGATAGCCGTGCCATTGCAAAACATTATAACAAGCGTGACTGGCAATTTCGATCTACATATGAGCCTGGAATAAGCAGTGTTCAGTCTGCCCCCCTGGTAGAGCCTCAAAAAATATATCTGCCACCTCTTCATTTGAAACTGGTCTAATGAAAAACTTCGTGAAAGCAATGGCCAAGGACAATTCTCAGGGATTCCAATATCTGTGCCAAAAATTTCCACAACTGAACGCGGCAAAACTAAAAGAAGGCATATTTGTGGGACCACAAATCAGGGAGGTTTTAGCAGACCCTGACTTCGAGAAGACCCTCACTCCTCTTGAATTAAATGCATGGCTAGCCTTCAAGTGGTTATGTGCAAACTTTCTGGGCATCAACAAGTCACCTGCATACATAGATGGCGTGAAAAAGTCTTCTTTAATCTTATAAAGGAATGAGATGCCGTATTTCACTTAAAATCCATTTTCTGCATTCGCACCTAGACTTTTTCCCAGAAAATCTTGGAGCCGTAAGTGACGAGCAAGGTGAACGTTTCCATCAAGATATCAAGACCATGGAAACCGCTATCAAAGATTTTGGAATGAGAGCATGATGGGAGATCATTGTTGGATGTTGTATCGTGATAATCCTGAGAAAAAAAATTCAAACGCAAATCCCATGTACAACGTTTATGAATTCGAATTTCGACTTATTAGCCCTTCAATCATTGTTTACCATTTTTATCCATGCAATATAAGTACCATTAACTTTATGATGCTTGTGGAATAAACAAAACGTAGTTATTTATCTTTATCATATGTTTACGCCTAAAGGGAATGATAAATTTTAGAGTTTCTATATGTTAAATGCATCATTGTGTGTCGGTTCAACTTTTCAATGCACATGGAGATATACAGAAGGCAATTTCTTTTGCTAGCAATGGCGCTATGCAACCATATATCACCAGTTTCGGCTAAGAAATCGGAGTAAAACGCTACATTCTATCAGCGACGGTGGTCATAATGCATTTTCGAATATCTCGAAGACCTGATGTGCTAAATAAAAACTAAAGTCAGATTCGAAATCAGCGAGAAAAGTGCCATAATAAAGGTTTGCTCAGGTCTCTGATGATTAAAAAAAAAGTTCAAATTTGTTGGCCAGTTTTATTAGAGAGGAGGGATGCTTTCATGAATTTTAAATGTAGAATTGCCCCGGGCCATAATTGAAAATTGATGATGTCTTTTGAAAGACTATGTTGATGAGCTCTCACCAATACACCCGGGTATGTAAGAGTATGCAGGTGAGGGGATAGAAAGGGTGTGTGGATAGACAGCGGAAAGTAGACCAGTGGTGAAAAGAGAAAGAAGTGTGGTAGGGTGCAAAGGGATGCTAGAGCCTGGTGATCAGGCCAATCGCTTTAAAAAATTTAGGTTTTGTAGTTCCGTTGTTGTTTATCACTTTGTTTATATATATATATATATATATATATATATATATATATATATATATATATATATATATATATATATATATTATATATATATAATTTGGCGTTCAAGCCATTTGTCTTCATATTAACTAATGTATATGGTTATGCTGTGTGCGTTTGCTGTTGTTTTGATAATTCATTAATTATAACTTGCTATGTCTGTTTTAGTGTCTTTGTTTTTTCTTAAATTTGTAATGTGTTTAGTTTGTGTATTTTGTTTCTTCTTGTAGTCTTGAATGGTGTGTTTCATCTTCTTGGGTAGTTTTCTTTCTTCGGTAGGTTTGTCTCAATCGGTGGGTTTTGTCGATATCGGGGAATTTTTGTCAAATTCGGTTTGGTTTCTCAGTTTGGTTAATTCGTCTTGGTTTGTATTTGGGGGGCAAAAACAACTCATCTTGCGTAGAACGGCATTTCTGCTCCACCAGCTAAAACCCCAGCGGAGCTTGGAAATCTGGCGTGACTTACAGCTCTTCTATTCTGGTCAATCATTTGTACGATTTCCTCGTCCAATTTTCGATTGACCTTTTCCAGCATATTCCTTGTCCGTTCTTCAATGACAACGTTAATGATAGTTAACCCCTCCTCCCGGTACAGGTCTTACTGTGATCTTCTTTCCATTCTGCGTGTACCTGTAATTAGGTACGCGCATTTGTTCTGAACCACTTGTAGTCTCCTCTTCTGTGTCTTTGAGACACACGAGAGGGCGGAAGCGGTGTATAGCAACGTCGATCTTACTAGTGCAGTATAGATCTTCTTGTTGCTTTGACGAAGATTTCTGAACCTATATAGAGTCTTGACTGCAGCAGTGGCCTTGGTGATTCGTTCTTGGACGTGCTTAGTCTACCCGGTTGAGGTAATCTTCATGCCGAGTACATTGCATTCATTGGTGTAGGGATATCGTCTATCCTCCACCCTGACGTCATCAAGTAGTCTCCTGGCTATGGGGACTACTTTAAACTTATCCTGGTTGGTGCGGATTTTCCACCGGGCCTCGTAGATGTTAAGGTTTTCAATTTCTGCTGCTGTCATTCGAGCTTGCCATGCGCATTCCTCCATGGACAAGTGGTGCCTTTTCAAAGTTAAGCTTTGTAAGCCCCGATTGTCCTGGGGCTTTTTGTTGAAATGAGCGAAGCGCGCCGAGTAATTCTTCTTCTGTAATCTCGGCTTCTGGGTCGCGCTGTCTATCCACCTGGTGATGAGGCTGCGTCTTGTCTATTTCTTCGTTTAGCTCGACGATGATGTTACTTTCGAACTCTAGGTCATAGTCTTCGTTCTCTTCTTCAGTTATACTGAAGATCTTTTCCCAATAACTTCGGAATATCTCTTCAACTTTTTCTTCTTCTTCTTCGATGTCTCCGTTTTCTTTCCGTAGCTCGATCTTGTGCTTCTTTCCAGTCGATACTTTAAGAATTCGGATCTTCTTCCAAAATTCTTTGGGAGTTGCTTCGTGATCGAGACTATCGATCGCGTCCTCCCATCTTCTATTCTGCTATTCGAGGATCAACTGGTTTAATTCTCTTTGAGTTCTTTACTTCTCTGCATCGATTGAACCGATGCATTCACAATGTTGTATTCATACATTATCTTCAGTTCACGGTACAGTTCCTTCATATATTTGGTCCACTCGTAGGTCGAGATGGTCCTATATGCGGAATTAGGGATATAAGCCCTATCTGCGTCGATGATTTGGTTATTGAGGTCATCGAGTGTCTCGTCAATCTCCTCGAGAATTGCCTCGTCCAGGTTGGGCAGATCGTAGGCCTCGAGAAGGTGCGCGTACCGTGCCCAGTCTGCTCGACTGTAGTTCTTCCTGACTACTGCTGGGACTTATATAGGGTTCCTATTGATAGTGAGTAGGATCCCTATATGGTTACTACATGGCACCTGAACTGGTTCCATGTAGTAATTGAACGGTAGCTGACGATTCACCAGACAGATGTCTGGCTTTGTGGCACATCGTTCTCTGACATAGGTGGGAAAGTCGGGGCCTATCCGCTGGGCAATATTTCTGTCCAGCAACAGTTCCAGGCTTCTCCCTATAGCGTTGTAGGTCCTGTAACTGGATTCTCGGCATCTGGCGTTCAGATCCCCCATTAGTATAGTAGGGGCTCTTCTGCCAAATAGGCCAGTGAGAGTGTGAATAGGCAACACATCTCTCCTTGGCGGTTGATATCCGGTAGCAATGACCAGCTTTCCTAAGTCGAGCTCGACCTCAATCGCGAGGTAGGATTATTCTAATTTCCTTATCTGCTTGTATTTGATACCTTTCTTTATTGCAATAGCGGTGCCATCGTACCGCTCTTGCGAATAGTTGGTGATCAACACATCGTAGTTCCAGATTTTGATTTCTGTATTACGCGTGTCGATCCCGTGTTCTGAAATCAGTATGATGTCTGCATCAATTTCTCTGAATACATTTCCGTAAAGAATTCCTTTCGTCGTCCAGCCGTTGGTGTTGATTTCCATTATTTTCCGTGCGTTACGTAACATGGTGAGTTGTTTTACCTATGTTTCTTCTTCCCTCTTTTTAGTTTGGGGGCTGGTTGGGCGATTTTATTCGGCCCAGGGTTTTCCTTTTTCGGAGGGGGGCTCAGGGTCTTTGACCTGCTCTTTGTAGCTCGTGTACGAGTGCAGGGGCCCTCTTCGCTGTCAGATGAGGAGGATTCATCCTCACTTCCAGCCTTTCCCTCTTCTTCGTCTTCCTCAGTTTCTTCTGATGATGGAGCTTCAATCATCTCCTCCAAACCGGGTTTGATGTTGTTGCTTTTTATGACAGAGTCCTTGAAAGCCTTGGAGCACTCGGGGTCTTCAGGCATGACTACTGACGGGAGGTTGTTCGCCTTCAGGAGCGCGTTGAGCACTTGGTTATAACAACCAGGCTTCACTGCATTTGCCACATTTGCATGTGTTATGCAGATCAGAATCTTTGCACTCAGATCCCCGGTGAAGTTAAGTTGTGCGGGTGCCGATGCAGTCTTCACCTCTGCATTCTTCCTAGCGGCGTTCGCGTACGTCATTTATTTTGCCTTCCTTTCCTCTTCCTCCTTCCTCCTAATTATCTCGCTGCGCTTGGGGCAGTTAAGGGCCATCGTCCGATGCTCCCCTTTACAATTTAGGAATTTCTTCGAGGAGCTTTCGCACCTGTCGAATCTATGTCCTTCTGTGGCGGATTCACTGCACCACAGCTTGTTCTTGTCCGGGCACGTCGTAGAGGTATGGTCTTTTAGCTTGTAGCATACAAAGCACATTTGTATGCTGTTGAATTTTTCTTGCTGTATGTTTTCCCCTGGTATTCTCATATTAAATACGAGAATAACATTTTGGGTAGCCTTCCTTGCCATGTCCGTAGTCGAGAATGTTATTTTGAACACGTGGGTATGTTCGCAGAATTTAATGATTTCACGAACTTGTGCCCACGGGTTGCTTCTCATAATCTCCTCTTTAATTTCTTCAATTTTGTGCTCTCCTACCAAGTTCTCCACTTTGCGGCAGATTACGCCCCTGTTCGCTGCCACTTGTGGGGGAGTTTTTGCTTCCAGTCCGGCGGTCTGTAGAACTCTCGCTCCCTCTTCCGATAGGAGCTGGTCCACATCTTTTGTCTCGGCACACATGACGATGAATCCCGATAAAACTTCGATGAGTTTCACCAGTGCCACCTTGAGTTCGATATACAGGATTTCGCAGAGGTTCTTCTTTGTTGGGGTCTGTCTTCTGGCGATGGTCCTTAAGGGGACCCTCTTATGAAGGGCCTCCATGGTCTTGGCGTTCCTCTTCTTTCTTCTTTCCCTGTAACAAAGTGTAATTAATGTGTATTTTGTATGTGAAAAAAGTTAGTGTGGTAAAGGGGGTAAAGGATGGTGTGAGTAGGGCTGGTAACGGGTTCAAATTAATGGTGAGAAAAACGCCCCCGTCCATTTTTCCTGTTGTTCCCCCGCTCGTATGCTGCCAGTATGATGGATGATAGATGGATGGGGTGGGTCTCGGGTGGGGACCTCAGAGGGTTGAGCTTGGTGGACTTAATGCATAGCGGCCGAATCAACGAACGCTAAGTTTTTGCCACCCCCTCAGGGGTACATACGCCATAACTGCATCCAACTACATAGAGACGGATGTACTTCCCTCTATGATTCTAGCCGGGTCCCCTGGGTCATGAGGATTTCTCCTCCGTCCGGGATTGCAGTTATGCCCCCGTATCGAGACAATTTCTGACTTACGCTTCTGCTGTGGGCTTCGCCTCAAACCAGTGTTGACATAAGCCCTTAATTATGCCAGACCAAGTGGCTGGCATAGTTAAGACGAAATCAATGAATGGCAGACATCCGAGCGGGTTCGCACGCAGAGCGATAGACGGAAGCACTGAGGTGCTTAAGCCCTCATTGAATTACGAGGCTTCGACGTAAAAAAGTATCTCTCTCTCTTTTGAAGGATGAAACTGGGTTCACCGTAAGACTTCGAGAATAGGTGCTCGTTTATGTAGGCAGCGCTCAAAAGTCAAATCGGTCACTAAAACAAGTAAAAGTGCTGTATCCGTAGGTACTTCAGCAGAACGCAGTAAAACGGATTTTCGGCCGTCACCAATACACCCGTCTTCAGAATTCATTCCCTTACAAAAAAGATAGAGGCTCGTACGTTCGGACCAATTATTAATTTGTGCCGACTTGTTTTAAAGTACATTCTGCACACTACCATGCTAACAATTATTTGGTCATCATCACTTCATTTATATATAGTGTTAGTGGGAGCACCGCGGACAAAGCTGACCTTTTTTAGTATATCATCAAAAAACGACTCAAACAAACCTCTTTGTTAACGGTAAAGGACATTCCGTCTTTGTGTAAGTGAATGAAATAGCAAGAGTACATGTGTTAATTGATAGCTATAAAGTGGGTCGTGGTAACTTATATCCATTATTTACGGAGAAACTGAACTTCTCCATGTCTCTAGTTGGGGTTATTCATGTCTCTAACGAACTGTTTCGAATTCTAGAAGCAAAAGGAGAGACAAAAACGTCAATAACACCATCGTGTCCAAGTCTTCCTCGCCGAATGGTTGCGAACGAAGTACGCTTTCTTCAAAGTCGGCCAATGATTAGGCATCCGATTTCATTCCAAAACCCACTATTATTGGACAAAATAATATTAGATTACCAATTTTCAGACTAGTAATTCACTTATTTTAATTTATTTTATAAAAATAGTTTTTATCCATTGCTTTGAGAGTGACACAGTTGCGTTACACACCAGAAAAATAACCAGAGAAGTGATCAAACTCTTGTTATTTTCGTGAAAGAGTTGCGAGAAATGAAAAGCTAGTTTATAGTTTCTATTCTTTGTTTATATTTAAATAATTTGATTTCCTTTCGTATAAAGTTGCACTTTTAAAACTATTGTTGCCCCATGGCAACTTATCATCTTGATTAGTGCGCCACCAATTTTATTTTTTTTTGTTTCCAAGTAACTTCCATTTTTATCCACAGTAGAAGAAGAGGAAGTGTTTGCCTCCTTCCGAGAGCTCTCGCTACCTTACTGGATACGGCGTTGGACTTCTAACGTCCAGATGTCGGGTCCAACCCCAAAGCGAGAGCGGACTCAACCATCAGCGCACGTGGAAATATGTCCACCGATTGGTGGAGGCACGGTGTTTGCCCCCGTAGTGGGAGGTAGATGTTGCACAGGGCATCACACACATTGCAAATCACAACACCGCTATCTTTCCTCCCATGTATTCACACACACATTCTTCTCCCCTATTCCAAGGAATCTTGCCGATGGGTAGTCGTATACACATACCCCTGACGGGGAACGCCCCCAACCCCCCCACCCCGGGACGATGGAAGTTCCTACCTGATTCCTGGTTGGCGTCGAAAACAGATACTTCCAGACATCGCCATTCGGCCCCTGCAAACGAGCACCGGTCTCTGGTATCTTCGGGCTGACTAGCGACTGTCATGTTGATCTTTATGTTGATTTCATTATCATTATGAGGTGAGTGGGGTGGGATATCGTCTTTAAGGCGAGAGTTTCGTCTACAAGAGAAAGACAAGTGGCATAGCATAATAGTAGTAATCTATACTTCTACTATCATTCTACTATCAAGGAGTTTATAGGAATGAGATAACTCTGATCATAGATTCATTTTCGGGACTGTAACCCTAAATTTAGAAGTATTGGGAGGATATATAATTCTCCCCCCCCCCAGTTTTGGTTCCGTGAAACCGCTAATGATTATTTACACCGGTGTTTGGTTTTATGAATGAGGTATCTGTAGCACTCCTCCAACCCCCGTCCTTTCTCAGCCGAGCTTGGGATCGGCCATGGCATAGGCACAGGTGAGCTAAAATTCTTTTGGAAATGGTTCATATGAGAAATCACGTAATTAAATAGAATATGAAACCTTCCCAAAGTGGCAGGCAAAGCTACAAGGAGCTACAAGCAAAAGAAGTACCCTACTAGACCTTACGGTCCATTCAAAAAGGGTACCTTTGGCGTAACATTTGTGCAGGCGCAGTCCTCGAAATTGTCAATTGACACCCTCGAAAAATACTTGCACAACGGTTCTGTGCCCAAACGGCCACTTTTCAAGACTTTGTCTAGACGCCACTTGAACTGCTCAACAGAATTGCTGTTGACAACTTCCACTGGAAGTGAGTTCCAGCTACCACAGATGCTGTATGTTAAAAATATCCCACACTAATTACGGTGGTAACGCTTCAGCTCAAGTTTATAGCCGTGGTTTCTTGTCCTGCTATAGCTAAGCTGGAAAATATCCCTGTAGTCTACATTGTCGAAACTTCGAAGCATTCCAAACATTTCAATAAGCTGACCACGCAGCCTCCGGGTCTCCAACGAGAATAAATCTAATTCCCGTAACCTATCTTCATAACTCTTGTGTCTGATAGAAAGAATTAGTTTGGTTGCCTTGGCTTGCACACGTTGCAATCTCGTAATGTCCTTTTGAAACGAAAGACTCCAAAATTGTACGGCATACTTCAAGTGCGGCCGGACAAGAGAGTTGTACAAACAGAGTACTATCTCCTTGTTCCGATATCCAAACTTCGCTTTATGTAGCCTAACATCTTTTGGGCTTTCTTGTCTGCTTCAATACACTGCTTCTAGAACTTGAGGTCACTAGTGATAGTTACACCCAAGTCATTCTCTGTATCAGTGCATTAAAGAGCAGTGCCCTTAAGGATATACTGCGATTGGGGGTTTTGGTGGCCCATATGCATCACTTTGCATTTGTTCACGTTAAAAGGCATTTGCCACGTGTCCGACCATCCCCCAATCTTCCGAAGATCTTCTTGTAGTAGAGCAGTATTTCCTTCCTTTGTAACGTTCATAACAAGCTTAGTATCATCGGAAATTCTAGAAATCTTCGCAACCATATCGCAATCCATGTCGTTAACATAGATGATGATCAGTAGTGGTCCCAGAACAGAACCTTGAGGAACACCGCTAATATCGGGCACCCACTCAGAAGCCTGTCACTTCAACACCACCCGTTGCCATCTGCCGCTAAGTCAGTTCTCTATCTAATCTGCTACGTTTCCGTCTATGCGCAGTGCACGCACTTTCAGGAGAAGGCGGCGGTGTGGTACCTTATCAAAGGCTATCTGAAAGTCTAAGTAGATAACATCCACCGTCTTATCCCGACCCTGCTCACTGAAAACGAAGTGGAATAATTCCACAAGGTTCGTCAGGCATGACCGTTGCCTTTGAAACCCGTGCTGGGAACTCCTCAATCGCAAGTTTGATCAAAATATGACGTTATTTTTTCCACTATGATGCTTTTCATGAGTTTACCGACAATTTAGTTTAAGCTAATAGGTTGGTAGTTCGACGGCTGGCTAGCGTCTCCGTTCTTGAAGATAGGAGTCACCTCCGCCTCACGCCAGTCTCTAGAAACGCATCCAGTCCAGATTGACAGGTTGAAGATTGTACTCAGATGTCATGAAACATCATCATGCACTTCTTTCAACACTTTAGGTAGAAATCCGTCAGGAGAAAGAAAAACGACGAATTTCCAACGCTATCGAACTTGACATAATTTAGTTCATTCACGAGCGACCCGAAGCATCAAGAAAAACGAAGTTCCGCCTATTTACAAACGAACCCAATGAGAAGAAGTATGATGACAAGAGAAATAGACCTGAGGAACCTTAGGATGAATGGAGTTGCCAATTGCTATATTTATAAGAAAAATATAAATAAATAGAGGCCAATAAGTGGGGTTAAGAGACAGAGTACCGCATGGCACAACTAATACCCACATCAGACCTGATTACCCAGCCAATACGACCTGCACACAGCACTCGGGGACAACAACACTTGCGTTACACCATCCAAACCACAAGTACATCTAACCACACATTCACAATTACGAGAAAACGACAACATGAATCACGTCTGCGGGGGCACAATTAAAAAACCTATAAAAAGGGAGTGGCAGAGGGGGAAGGGGACTTTTATGGTATGATCAATTCGAAGAACACATTCGACTCGTACTATAAAATGATCCTAACTACATTGTATAGTATTAAAAATAATAGTAATAAAAGAAAAAAATATATTAAAAAGTCCAGATACAAAAAATGTAAGGGGGCACGTGTCCCTCAGTTTGTATTGGCATGGCGCTTATGGCAGAGTTGACTAGTTTCATTGACTCAATTTATTGACCGCTGTCATGAGTAATCTCCGTACTGATCCAGTTCATCTCTTTTACCCAACCACTTTCCCAGCCCACATTAATCCCCTCTTATTATGCACCCCGTTTCCTTCCCTGACCCATTCACCTCTTTCTTACCCTCTTCACCCCTTAATGCGCCCCCGACAGCGAATCAATATCACTATGTCCCTTGCTCCCAACTCTCATTCCGATGCCACAAACTTCCCTTGATTGTTTCGTCGACATTTGGAAAATAATTGTTTTGTTAACTTGAACAAAACGCTATATCAAATTCGAGATAGGGACAAACTATGTTATTATTTCTCCTCAGACTCAATCACCTAACTCCATGTCTCCAAGCCAAGAGTTAGGAAATTATTAATTGAGTTTGGATTATCTGCTGCTCAAACAGGCGATCGAACATTGCTTATTTTTAGTTCGGCTCATGATGCGGGAAGACAAAAAGAGGTAGCAAATGAGACCGCACCCACCTGTAATACTGGCGAGGATGGTGTGTTGGTAACTTATTCTTTTGGTCTAACAATGCCAAGAGTGCTAAAGTACTTTAGACCAGGTTAAGGGAAACACTGGCTCCAATTTGCCTTAAAACTGATTGGAGGTATACACTGGGTGTATGCGCTGTGAGGGGAAGAGCCCTTAAAAATTTGCCAAGGTCGTAAAGTGAGGTGAGTAACGTACGACCAAGGAATGGTACTGCACTATTCTTTGAGTGAAAGTTTTCCGTTCTAGAGGGATTATGGTGAAATTGCCTACGATGCTTTAAGATGGTAAAAAAGGGAAAAGGCAGAGGATAAGTTTGAGCATGGCATTAAAACAGCGATTCCGACAATGGAGAATATTATAGATGAATGGAGAGTAGAGAGAAATGGATGAATCGAAAAGTACAGCAAAGATGTAATCGATCGAAAAATTTTAGTATACCTTAAGGGAATAAACGGGGCAAAGTGTGTGGTTTTCTATCATGAAAAGAATATTCGTGCCGCAAACGCATGGTAGAAATTCGAGTGACTCAAGAGGGGCTATGTATGAGAAAGGTGTTATTAATTAAAACAAACGGGAAGATTAGCGTAAGATGGGTACGCTTGAATTCCTATGTTTCAGGGGATTAAGAGAAATTTAGGTCTTTGAAATCCCAACCAATGGAGGAAGTTTCGAGCGTAGATTGTCATGACAGAGCCACGGTCTGCACTGAGATTGTAGGATAGCGTATGGGGTATTCTGATTCCATAGATCCATAACTTCGTTTGTTGTGGCCACTACTGACAATAAACTGTATATCAGTATGACATATTTGCTTTTTGTTTTGCTTCACCTTCAAAACTAACGAGGACATTGACTGCTCAGAGTCAATTCCAAGATCGTAGAATGTATACTCTTTACTCTGGAGGGGTGCAAGGAAAGAGATTAGATTTTTTCCTTTATTGCACTTAATACTAAATTTTACGATATTAATTAAATATGCTAAAGAGAATTAATTTGCTGTTATTGCACTTATTTATTTGCTTCTCTTTAAGCACTGTGAACACATTATAATTATATATGAATAAGTAATTATGCTTTTCGTCGTATGTTAAATTTTGTGAACGCACGCACTAAATTAAATGGCCTTCGAGTTCAGTGGATTTATACGAGAAACACGATGGGGAAATTTGCTCAGCAATGGAGAGAGTAGGCTTCGAAATGCGGCGAGGAAATGAGCGAATCCCGGTTAGCAGAGGGCCGTTACCATGGATACCAGCGAAAGATGAGAGCGCCTCGATGGTGGCAGGTGTATCCTCGTCTCCTTGGCGTGGAAGGAGAATAAGATGAACGCTGGCTTGACTCTTCTGAACTAATCTATATGAACTGACTGCTTATTTGCAAGCTAGTTTTATTCCTCCCTCAAATTGGGGGAGTTTGGCGTGTACCCTGTTTGGAGAAGTGATGCATTCTAAGCCAAGTTGAATCTGGCTGAAAGAGGTAGCATTTACCATATCTGCGAAACGGGAAGAAGGTTCCTTTCAAGCATTATTACACCGCTGAATAAAAGTGTGTGTAGAAATGAATAGAAAACATTTGAGAAAACATTTGCAATTAGCCTCAATTCTTTTATTGATTGATAGCCTCATTTTGCAAAGAAATAAGCTGAGGGATGTGTTTGGTGTGTTTTGTCTCGAATTTAAAGCGCAATAGCATAGAAGCCGTATCGCGCAGAAATTTAATAAGGTGGAATCTATACAGAAAGAAGTGTAGGTTGACATGTAAATAGTGAAAGACACATAGCTACATGTGCTCATGCATGAATTGAGGCCGAGAAGATACATAGTTGCGGGTACTGGGGCCAGTATGGCGTGCCGTTCCTCCATGTTTCTGTTGAACAGAGGATTCACCCATGCTATACTATCCACCTCTTTGTGATCGTGTTTGGTGTGGAAGTTGTAAGGAGTGTGAGTATGGGAATATCTAACAACATGATTGTGCTGTATGAGGTGTAATGCTGAGTGTGCAGAAAAGAAGACGTAGGAAAGGGAGAATTGGAGGAAAGAAAAAAAGGAGGAGGAATCAAAAAGGAAATAGTGATGGAGCGGAGAAGAGAGGAGAATCACGAATATATGGATTGAACAAATGTGAAACAGGATTAAGAAAGTGGTAGGGGGAAGTGTTTGTGCAGGCTGCATGTGGTTTCTTAAAACTAGAATGAGGCAGAGTTATATAGTGTATGATGAAAGGTGGGAATTTTGCTGAGACTTAGTATATTTTGAGGTGACTCGAAAGAAGAATGGATGAGAGAAGAAAGGGAGTGTCTCGGTGTGCAAAGGGTTGGGACACCAAGAAAAAGATGGTCATTATGTGAGAGTGCTTGAGAGAAAGCAGACTGAGAAAGAGTTGAGAGAAAGCAGAATGAGAAAGAGTTAGGATAAATGAGACTGAGAAAGAGTTGAGACAAAGCAAACTAAGAAAGAGTTGAGAGAAAGTAGACTGAGAAAGGGTTAAGATAAAGCTGACTGAGAAAGGGTTGAGAGAAAGCAGACTAAGAAAGTTGAGAGAACGCGGACTGAGAAAGAGTTAAGAGAAAGCGGACTGAGAAAGGATTGAGAGAAAGCGGACTGAGAAAGAGTTAAGAGAAAGCGGACTGAGAAAGGGTTGAGAGAGAGCAGACTGAGAAAGAGTTAAGGTAAAGCGGACTGAGAAAGGGTTGAGAGAAAGAGTTAAGAGAAAGCGGACTGAGAAAGAGTTAAGAGAAAGCGGACTGAGAAAGAGTTAAGAGAAAGCGGACTGTGAAAAGGTCGAACACTCTCATCGTTATGAAGTGTTAACGGCCCGTATTAAGGCTTGGATGCACCGAGAACCCGCTAAATTTAGTCTCGGTTGCCTCGCAGAAACTAACCGAACATGAAATAAAATTCTGAATCCAATTTCAATCTTGTTTATACTAATTTTTAAAAAAATGTTCACAAATTAATCCACCAAGTTTTGTTTCATCAGGTACTTTTTATAATGTAATCAACAGCTCTATATTTAAATATATAAAAAAGAATAGTGTCTCAAAACAGAATACAATGGCACACACTAACAACGCAATGCCATTTTGATCATGGCGTACTAAGAAAATATTTCACAGAACAAAGTAGTTAAAAAATTGAGTTTTTTTTTGAAACCACAAAATATTAGTGTATCAGAGTAAGAAAGGAACTCAACTCATTACAGGCAGAGTCACAATAGAATTCTCTGAATAAAATGAATGGGTTCAAGTAGAAAAATAGTTCCGGTTAGGTTAGCCCCTAATGTAACCAAGAAAATTCATAGTTTTCAGGTTAAATCTTTCAAACTTGAAAAAGTTGTGTCTCAGGTCATGCCTCAATCTGTCTCTTTTAATCATTATTACATCACTTAATAGAGGTGGGCATGATGAAATGAAAAACAACCTTTCGAGCATGAAATAGATTTGGTCTTAGGAGTAATTATTTCATTGATTGATATGAAAAATTGATTTGCCAAATAAAAGCAGAATGTTAACAAAGTTCTTTCAAATGACAAAAATAAGATAAATTTTTCAATGCGTATTTTCATGTTACAGGGAATGATGGCAAACTATTGTCATCCATCTATTTTCATTGCAGGTATATTTTACTAACGAAAATTGTTCGAACTACAAAAATGGTCCTGATTCTGTTGTGAATAGTCTTCTTTGATGTTCAGATTCCCAATTACTGGTGCTAGTCTATGACTCCCAGCTGTTATTGAGACGCAGGGAAGAAAGTCAACAACGTTTCTCCTCCTCCGAAATTGCAGACTCTTCTGAATTTCGAAGGTTCCATTCATATATAATTACCTATTTCACTGACGGGCTTTTGATTCCTGAAATGTATATGTGGATATGTGCATACATCTGTGAATATGGCCTTGCGAGTGTGTCTTCTTGGTTTCTAGTGTCTCAAATAATAATAAAAAGTTAATAATATACACTGATAAAGTGATTCGTCTCTTAAGTGCACACAAATCTTCCTTAAGCATGTTACCGCTCATGAAATGGTGAGCAGAGAGAAAGAGATTAAAATTATCATTTCACTAACTCTATATATAATTTAAGAAAGGGATTTTTTTGAGTATTTGAATAATAATTTGATCTTAGTTTGGTTATGACTTATGTTTTTTTGTCAAAGTTATTTCTAATAATTCTTAAAAATATCAAAAAACAAAATGGTGAAGTATCGAAATTTTGTGAATTTTTTAAAACCCAAAGAATTACAAATGGTGAAGTTCAGAAAATTTATTTTTATATATCTTCTTCTATTAAACTATATTTTAGCAACGTGATATTTTGAAAGGGCGGAAATTTTGTTTAGAGTTCCTTTTTAAAATTAATATAATTGGCGAAGCTCAGAAAATTTATAAAAATTTAACCATGGCTGCTTTTTTTTAGATTTTAAATTTTAATTTTATTAGTGAATGGCAAGCTCCGGCAAAGCTATTGCCTGGTATCTTATAAATTAACATCTGATACCTCGAGAATGTTATAAAATGGAGTTTGATTGGGGATTAATTAATCATAGGAAGTCCCTATAGAAATTAAATAAAAGATCATGCCAAATTTACCCTTATTTATCAATCGAGCCACAAGAAAGAGAATGCATACATAAATATAAAACCCACCTTCATTGGTCAAGAAAACCTGTAACTATCTTGTCGCAAGCCTCGAAATAGCGCGACCTAAGAAATATCAGGGCCGGTCATTTTACTGTTTCAGTTTGTCTTTGACATTGACACAAGCGCAGATCTACAATCAAATAATAATTGACAACGGAAACTATTTTCATACGGGCAAATTAAGAACTGCCGATCACTTGGATTTAATGCAGTCCAAAGGAAGTTCAGAAGCAACAGCTAACAACGGTGGACAATTTCAGAGAATGGCATTAATTGACAGCTGCTGCCCTATACATAGTTTAATTTGTGCGGAAGAGTAAACAGGAATTCCGAATGGTATTCGCTATCTGCGAACTCAATCTATTTAATATAATTTAGAATTATGTAGAGCGATGGTCGAAAATAGCAAGTGAATAATGAATAGTCCATGAATAGTGCAGCTTCCACAAGTTCCACTCCACGTCGAATGCTCTGCTCTGACTGGAAACTGCCGTCTGTAAGGCTTCCTTCATAGTCAGGACTAGGCCACGGTGTTTTTCGATCTTGAGAAGGCCTATCTTTTTCAATGGCGATACAGTATCATAGAGACTCTCCACACCATGGTGTTGAGTGGACGCCTCCCAATGTATATATCTGAATTTTTGTGAGATCGTCGATTCCGCGGACTTGTTGGAGAGCCCTCTTTAGCTCAATAGAGTAGAAAGATGGTGTGCCGGAGGGAAGTATCCTTAGTGTCACACTCTTTGCATTGAACATTAATTGCATAACCTCAGTGCTGCTGGAAGATGTTCTCGCAACGCTCTATGTGGATGACCTTTCGAACTCTTTTGGCGCGGCCCAGATGCCAACTCTGGAGCGTCGATTCCAACAGGCATTGAACCGCCTCTATCGTTATGCTGAAGAACACAGGCTTCGGTTTTCCTTGGCCAAGACTAAGTTGGTGTTTCTGCCGGCATCCATGGCTCCATCCTGACCCAGATTTGTTTCTAAATGGTCTTCGCCTGGAAGTGGTACACTCACGCTGTTTCCTTGATCTTGTATTTGATCAATGCCTCATTTGGGAGGCTCATATTCGTAGCCTTAGGGCCTCTTGTAGTCGTGCCTTACTATTTTATCGATCCTTTGTTCGTTCAAGCGCGACTACTGATGCGAGTTTTATGCATCCACAGCCGAGCGTGTATTGCGGAAAGGACTCGATCCACAGCAACGTTCTTCGCCGGGCGTCCAGTGCCTTCCGCGCCTCCCCCATTGAGAGCATACTTGTTGATCTTGGGGAGATGCCACTCACTCTGCGTCGTTTACAGTGCATAATTCGCCATTACGCGCGAGCCCGGCCCCTCCCTCAGTCTTCAACAGCTCTCACTGCATTCTCAGCTCATTTCGACGGTGCTTATGCCGCCAAGAGACTCCAGTCATAAGCTAAGTCTTTTGGGTTTAGGGCTAGGATACTCCTTTGAGAGCTAGGTATAAGTCTCGGGCCAGTAGCGCTTTTTGTTCCTCCCAGGACGCCACCCAGGAGC
Source organism: Ceratothoa steindachneri (assembly GCA_963969495.1). Taxonomy (NCBI): domain Eukaryota; kingdom Metazoa; phylum Arthropoda; class Malacostraca; order Isopoda; family Cymothoidae; genus Ceratothoa; species Ceratothoa steindachneri. The sequence continues at coordinate 102,249,519 of OZ018330.1, forward strand.
CTACCACCTCCGACTCTTTTTTCGCCATTTCTCTGCTCCCAAAGTTTCTACAGCGCCGGGAGTATTAGGTTCTGCTTTTTTGGAGCACACTTCGTGTCACGTTGGAATCGTGACAGTGTATACAGATAGCTCCAAGTGCCAAGATGGGGTCGTTTTCCACACTCTATCCCCTCTGTTTTAAGTCAGCAGGGCTCTGCTAGTCTTCACGGCCGAGCTGGTTGCAATACGCCACTCGGTGCGGGGTATAACGCCACGTGCTCGGTTCGGAAACCGGATGTGATTTTTAACTACTCACACAGCGCCTTGAGTGCTTTCGGGGCATTGGAATCTCCGCATGCCCTGGATCGCGATATCCTTGATGTCACAGTCTTGGTGAGCCGGGCGGGATTCGAGATCATATTCTACTGGGTTCCTGAACATGCAAGAATTGCGGGAAATGATCGTGCCGATGGATGCGCCAAAGAGTTCGCGAGGACTGGAAGACCGGACCAGCGTTTCGCTCTTCCTCACACCGATTATAAGGCAGTAATACAGGCAGTTCTCCGGGCTGCTTGGCAAAGAAGATCGGAGAAGGTCGAGGGGAATTTAAAGTGGCGTGCCATTGCGTCACGACTGTTCCCATGGACTTACCACCCAATGCCGCGACGGCTTCAGGTTACTTTCTGTCGTCTCCAAATTGGGCACACTCGCGGGCCGCACCGCCATTTGATGGAGCGCTCGCCTGCGCCATACTGTGAAGACTGCGTTGTCCCCCTGACTGCTCGGCACATTCTTGCTGAATTTCCCAGTCTGGGTGATCTTCGCGCACGTTACCTGTCCCGCTACTGGGACGAATGGTAGGCAAACAGACTTGTCAACTTTACGTCTTTTTGGAGGAGTCTGGACTGCTTCACTTTATTTAACTGTTTGTTGTGGGTCGCGTGCTCCTGCGCCCTAGGGAGGCGGGCATATCCCCTACGTTGGAGCGCGCTTCTGTCCTGTTAACTTTTTGCTTTCTTTTGTTTTTATCCTATGATATTTTTTTCCTTGTTATTTGTCTTTTAATATAGCATAGTCGTAGAGTGTAGTGAGTACGGTGACTTATGCCCAAGTAGGCAGTCGCCAGATGTGCTCTTAAAAAAATAATGAATAACCATCCTGTTGTAACCAGTGAATTGGTGGAGTGGGTTACCTGTAAACACAGGAAGATGGAGAGTATACAAGGTATCGTCAGCTATTAGTTGGGTGACTGTCTGTCAATTTACATCTTTTAGCCAATGTTCGGTAATACGAGATATATAAATATATATCCATAACCCTATATTTTAAGAACGAGATTTTTTGAAGGTTTGAATAAGATTTTTCTTTTAGTTCGGTTGTCACCTAAGTAGATTTCAATTTGGTATCAAAGTTATTTCTAATAATTCATATATAATATAAAAAAAATAAAATGGTAAAGTTCAGAAATAAATATAAGTATCGAATTTTTGTGACTTTTTTAAAATTAAAAGAATTACAAATGGTGAAGTTCAGAAAATTTATTAAAATTTTGGCATGGAAATTATTAGAGAAAATTTAGTTGGAGAAAAGAAAAAAGAATCATGATAGGCCGTAGTACATAGACTGAACTACAGAACTACAGAATCTAGGACCAGCAAAGACCCTAAGGTCCGCTCGAGGCTAGTCCGCTACACTAAATCAAAAACTACGATACACCCTTATCTACGAGTGTATCTCTAACATGCTATTTTTTTATTTTTTTTTTTATTTTAATACTATCTACTCTACACACTTATCTACATGTGTACATTATCGTGCAATTTTAACTAATCAAACTAGGGGTCGGGGGAGATAGAAAGTTTTTCTTCTCATCTTCCGCAGCCACTCGACTGCTAGTGGTGAAAAGCTAATTTAGGGATAGAGACTACTTATAGGATAGGCGGAAAAGAAATGGGACATCTAAGCTACACATGCAGAGAATCACCGGCATCATTTTTAGTCATCATAATTTCATATCCTTAAACCTCCGCTCCAAACTCTCTCTCTGCAAGGACGTTTAAATTCACAGTGCTCAACTACGTTATATTTAAACTATTCAAATGCATGTCGAGACGATTTTTGAACATATTAACCGAAGTGCTATCTACTACGTGGGTGGGCAGCCGATTTCAATTTTGAGTAACTTTAAATGTAAAATAGTTTTGGGCTATACTAGTGTTAAAACGCTTGTTCACTAATTTTAACCCGTGCTGACGAGTATTTCCCCTATGATCCAGTTCGAACAGATTGCGAAAGTCAACGTTTGAGAAACCCTTTAGTATTTTAAATACTTCTATTAGCTGGCCACGTAATCTTCTGCGTTCTAGCGATGGCAAATCTAAAGCCCTGAGCCTTTCCTCGTATGATCTATTCCTCAGCTCTGGAATTAATTTCGTAGCCCTACGCTGCACTCTTTCTAATTGCGCGATATCTTTCATTAAATATGGAGCCCAAAATTGAACAGCGTATTCGAGAAGTGGCCGCACAAGGGATTTATATAAAGGTAAAATTACATCCTTAGATTTGAAGGTGAAATTACGCGCGATATAACCCAAAACGCGATTTGCTTTTTTACACGCATCCGCGCATTGCTTCGAGAATTTAAAATCGTCTGAGACTAATACTCCCAAGTCTTTTTCTAATTTAACCGCGTCGAGGACTTGGCCTTTCATGGTATATTCTACTCTTAAATTATGGCAACCCAAGTGCATTACCTTGCATTTGCTTAAATTAAATTCCATTTGCCACTTGTCCGCCCAATTGGCAATCGAGTTTAGGTCCCCCTGCAATTTATCGACATCCGATCTTACATAGGCACGATTGCCCAGCTTCGTGTCGTCCGCAAATTTCGAAATCCGACTAAGTATGCCTTTATCTAAATCGTTAATATAAATTAAAAACAATAAAGGGCCTAAAACAGAGCCCTGCGGTACCCCACTCCTAACGCTGGCCCAATCTGAACATACCCCATTTATTACCACCCGCTGCGAGCGATCTTTCAGCCAATTTCTAATCCAGTTTAAAATCTTACCAGTCACCCCAATCGCTTTAACTTTCATTAATAACCTTTGGTGGGGGACGGTGTCGAACGCCTTTTTAAAGTCTAAATATATTACGTCTACAGCTTTGCTTTCATCGTACACGCAAATCATTTTGTGGAAGAATTCGAGCAAGTTAGTCAAGCACGATCTCGCACGCCTAAATCCATGTTGGGTATCGTTAATCAGCTTATTTGCCTCGAGGTGGCTCACTATTCTATCTTTAATTACAGATTCTAAAAGCTTCCCAACTACCGAAGTTAGACTAATAGGCCGAAAATTCGTTGCTTCAAATCTATTCCCCTTCTTAAATATAGGTGTAACGTTTGCTCGCTTGAAATCCAACGGAACTACGCCATCCTCTAATGAGCGATTGAAAATTTCACGCAATGGCTTAACGAGTTCATTTTGAAGCTCCTTTAAATGAATTGGATATACCCCATCGGGGCCCGGAGATTTCGACTTTTTCATTAGCGTAATAAATTTAAGGATTTCCTCGTCATTTATAGTTACATCGGATATGCAATTATCAGCACTACGAACTTCCCCAATTAACGATTCCAATTCGGAAGAATCTTCCACAGTAAACACGCTCGTAAAATGCTCATTTAAAATTTTGGACATTTCTGTCGGAATTTCAGTCAAACGACCATCCTTATCTTTGATCGGCCCTATCGATCCTTTTACGGGTTTCCTATTATTTACGTACCCATAAAACCGTTTCGGTTCATTCTTCGAATCCTTTGCGAGGTTTATTTCATACTTCCTCCTCGCATCTCTGACCGCACGTTTAACTTCCCTACGAGAATCTATGTAATTTTGCCGACTTATAACTGACCCATTGTTTTTATGGATTTTAAATTTTCTATTTCGGTCCCGGATTAAGCGTAGTATTAACGGACTAAGCCACGGAGCTCTCACCGACTTCCCGCTCTTACGCACATACTTAACCAAATCAGAATTCACACGAAGCAGCGTACATCGAAGTTCTGCGTACATCTCTCCTACCGACCCGTTCTCGAATCGTATTCCCCAGTCTATATCCTTAATCCTTTCGCGAAAAATATCGAAATCACAGCTACCAAAACGAGGGATGAGCTGCGAACTCATTCTAACTTCTACGCAGGTGTTTAGTTCGAATCTAATCGCATTATGGTCGCTGGAAGCTAAATGTTCACCCACACGTACGTTTTCTAACAATGACTCATCGGTTGCCATGATTAAATCAAGAATATTGCTATCACGAGTAGGCTCTTCCACTTTTTGTACGAGAAAATTCTCCAACATAAAGTTTAATAGCCTCTCCCCCGGTTTATCAGAAGTAAGGTTGCTAAAGTTAACATTAGGTAAATTAAAATCGCCGCAGACTAATGTGGTCCCTTTTCTAATCCAAGACGTAAGCGTATCGAAGAGTGCAGCATCTTCTCTTTCCAATTGGCAAGGCGGACGATATACTACGACTAAGTTAATTTTATTTATAGCATCTAAACTTAGCTGGACTAATAAAGCATCACTTCGCATATCATCCCTAGACGAGTCCATCGTTATGGCGTTTAGATCCACTTTTATATACATTAATACGCCCCCTCCTCTACCGGTTTGTCTATTTCTGTAATGAATTTTGTACCCCGCTATATCGAACTCGCAAACACTGATCCCCGTATGAGTGTCTAACCATGTTTCACTTAGGAATACGAGGTCGAAATCACCCTCTAGAATAACGGCTTTTATTTCGGCAATTTTATTTTTTAAGCTACGAACGAAGAAGAAGAAGAAGAAGAAGAAGAAGAAGAAGAAGAAGAAGAAGAAAAGGGTATTCAGGGTGTTTAAAATAAAGAGTCTATAAAGGGGATTAAAAAGCGGTTAAGATTAGCAAATAAGGCCTTATTAGGCCCCCCCCCCTCGCAGGGGTGCCTGTGTAACCAAGCTCTTCCTGTTAAGGAAGAGAACAGCGGCTTGTATATATATATATATATATATATATATATATATATATATATATATATATAGAGAGAGAGAGAGAGAGAGAGAGAGAGAGAGAGAGAGTCCAAAAGAAATGAAAAATGGTAACACAACCCAGAAAAACGCTAAGGAAATTAATTACCTGGACCATTAAAGCATGAGTCCTTTTCCTTGCTTCCCCGCCGCTTGAAAAGTTTAAATGTTTTTGTCATATTCACATATGAGTCTACCATCTACAAAATGTTGAATCGAAATAATAACAATAGTATAGTGGGGAAGGGGGAATCTGTCGATTGTGCCGTTTGCCCTAAGCAATACTTCAGGCAAACCGGAAAATCATTATTTGTACACTTGACCAAACATAAATACAATATTAGAAGAGGTGAAAGTAATAGTGCATTTCTTTGTACACTTATCTGAAAATAATCTTCCTATCAATTTGAATTCGGCTAAATTTATTTATAAATCTGAAGACTATGTTAAAAGAAATATTGTTGAATCTTGATTCATTAATTCCTCGTCTAATTTCAATATATCCCCTGGTCTCTTTAAACTGTACCCTGTAATTAAAAGGCTTAGTTGTAACGAAATTGTCCATTTTAAATCTTAGCCCTTTGATTTACTAAATTTGCTGTATTTCTTTTGTTTATTTCAATGTATTTATAATTGCATGTGTATGTAGGTACTCATAGCTTTGTGACCTATTTTGTCTACATTCTCTTCTCACAGTTGGAACTTCCGGAAGAGTCTTGTCTTTATGCCTTTACCCTTCATATTCAGTATTTAATCCCAATTCTGATATTATTTTTGTATTGTGTGTCCTTTCGCTGTACATGGACGGGGCACCGCTTTGCTGTCTCTTAAATATACCACCTTTGTAAAATAAGTAATTATTCCTCGAGAATGAACTGAACAAGTTCGAAAGTACTTGGAATTCGCCTTTCATTTTCCTGTGTGATTTTTTTGCATATATATATATATATATATATATATATATATATATATATATATATATATATATATATATATATATGTGTGTGTGTGTGTGTGTGTGGAGAACTGAGAGACTTCCACCATTTTTATAGCATACGACGTTTGAGCTAATAACCCATCTTCAAGTACCAGAGAAATAAACATACAGATGAGTGGCGCATGACATGTAGTTCAAAAATAAAAGTTATCGAGGTAAAACATCTTGAAAAATCTGTAAACATTAACGGCCACTCTCTACCAGGAATATATTTAAAGCATATTAGAGTCAGGAACGATAGGGGACTAAGAAAATGTACAATAAAATAAATGAAAATGACTCCAAGCAAAGTTACATATATGTTTGGAGGAAAACAGGACAGAAAACTGACGAGATGCACGAGAAAGCGCAGGAAGAAAAGGAGGTTGGTTGGTTAGAAAAGAATTATAATTAAAGTAGAAGTAATTATTGGAGAGAATTGTTAGAGTTGAAAGAAAGAGAACGACTTTTAATAAACAAGGATTCGTAAATGCTTAAGGAGGCCGGGTCATGAGCAGTTTTAAGGAAAGCCTTGCCTCCAGGAAATTATCACTTGAACTTAACTCTGCATTCAAGGGTGTTCAGTCAGATGTGCTCAGTTATGGGATCGGAATATGAATACCTACTTTACTTCTTTTCTGTCAGGTGGTTATCCCGAGGAAAAGTGCTCCAGAGAGTGTTTGAATTGCGTGCAGAGATTGACATATTTTTGATCGAGAAGAAACGTGAACTGTCATCAAAGCTTCCAGAACCACGGTGGTTACTTAAATTGGTATATCTGACTTATATATTTTCAGAGTTGAACTTTCTGAATATACCGATGCAAGGAAAAGATGAAAATCATCTCTCTGTGTCAGAAAAGCTCAAAGCTGAAGTTGTGGAAGGAAAAGATTGATAAAGAAAGACCTCGTCCTTTCCACTCTTGAACCTTTTTCTGGAAGACGAAGAAGACGTCTCACTTCTGGACGTACAAAGTACCATTATTGAGCACCTTGAAAAGCTGAGTGAGGAGTTTGAGAAGTATATTCTAGATGAAGAGTTTCAGTTGTCAACAAATCGTCCAGTGGATTGGCGGATCACATTACAGTGTTGAAGAAGATCCGAGAAAAGGGGAACATCCAAGAACCGACCTCGTCCGGGAATACCCATGGTCAATACACGACGTAAAGACAGGTTTCTACGTCGAATGAGCCTTCGGGATTGGAAGAAAACTACTGTCGAATTTGTGGTTTTCTTTGACAAAAAATATTGCCACTGTTCGCACGCTTCTTCCTATATATGTCCATGGGTTACACCGAGAGCAAGTAAAATTATAAACAACCATGTAACTCGTTTTAGAGGGAGCATTTTAAGAACATACATTCACATATAATCGCGTGCTATCCTTAATACGATTTCCGATCTTTAAGTCAATTTGCCTTAAATGTTGAACAGGGGGGGGGGGGCACTCACGTCAAGATTCATCTAAAGTAGTTTGCTCTTTGTGGTACTTGGCTTGGTTGTACCTTCCAGATATTTCACCATTTTCTTCACCAAATCTTTGCCATATTTTTCTCGGGGAAATGCCACCGATAACCTTCTCTTTGTACCAAAGAAGCTTAAGCCAAATCCGTCGGTTAGGGATTGAAGCTTAATTCTTAATTGAAATCCAAATTAGGATTGAACTCGTGCTTTGATGCGAGTCATTAACGATCCGGGGGGTATGTAAGCCAAGCAGAACTCGCCTTCAGCCCTTGCGAGGGGAATCAAATATGTAATTAGTAACTGAATAGAAACTTTGTGGTAACTTAGATTGAGCTCAGTGCTTTGATGGATAAAGTATTATAACTCTCTCGCACTCTTGCGCCCTTGACCAAAGCAATGAAGCTCAAACATGTTTTTTTATAGTACTATTTTATATCAAAACTATCACAATAATAAAAAACAATACGTATGGTTTTTGCATTGACTCACTAGGTGAAGATCAGCAGCCTCAGACTCAACTTGTAAAGATCAGATGCTCCAGACACACTTTATAAAGTTCAGTAACCTCATACTCACCTTGTAAAGATAAACAGGCACAAAATCACATTGTAAAGACCAGCAGACCCCGATTTACTTGGTAAAGATCAACAAACCAACACTCAACTTGGAAAGATCAGCAGACCCAGACTCAACATATAAAGATAAGCAGACCAACCCTCAACTTATAAAGAATAGCAGACCCAGACTCAACGTGTAAAGATCATTATACTCAGAATCACCTCGTAAAGATTAGCAGACCCAGATACACTTTGTAAAGATCAGCCGACCCAAACTTACTTTATAAAAAACAGCAGACCAAAACTCCTCTTGTAAAGATCAAGAGACCCATACTCACCTTGTAAATATCAGGAGACCCACACTCACCTTTTAAAGATCGGCGTACCTAGACTCACCTTATAAAGAACAGCAGACCCACTTACCTTGTAAAGATCAGCAGACCCTGACTTAGCGTATAAAGAGCAACGGACTCAGATCACCTTCTAAAGATCAGTCGACCCAGACTCACCTTATAAAGATCAGCAAACCAACCTACCTTGTAAAGATTAGCAGGCCCAGACTCAGCGTATGAATAGCAAATGACTCACAATCACATTATAAAGATCAGTAAACCCAGATCCACCTGATAAAGATCAGCAGGCCCAGACTTACCTTGTAAATATCTGGAGACCTAGACTCAACTTGTAAAGATTAGCCTACCAGGACTCACCTTATAAAGACCAGCAGACCCCGACTCACTTTGTAAGATCAGCAGAATCAAACTCACTTTCTAAAGAATAGCGGACCCAGACTCACCTTGTAAAGATAAGCAGGCCCAGATCCATTTTGTAAAGATCAGCAGTATAAGACTCAACTTGTAAAGATTAGCAGACCCAGGCACACCTTACAAAGAGTAACAGACTCAGTATCACTTTATAAAGGTCAGTAGACCCAAACTCTTGGGTCTAAAGACCAAGACACACTATGTAAAGAGAAGCAGACCCAGACTTGGCCTGTAAGGATAAGCAAACCCAAAATCAAATTATAAAGATCAGCAGACCCAGTCTCAACTTAAAAGAGCAACAGACTCAGTATCACCTTCTAAAGTCAGTAGACCCAGACTCACCTTATAAAGATGGGCAGACTCAGACTCACTTTGTAAAGATAAGCAGACTTAAACTCATCTTATAAAGAATAGCAGGCCAAGACTCCCCTTGTAAAGATCAGCAGACCCAGACTCGCCTGTGAGGATAAGCACACCCAAAATTACATTATAAATATCAGCAGACCAACTTAGCTTGTAAAGATCAGCAGACCCAGGCACACCTTACGAAGAACAACAGACTCAGTATCACTTTATAAAGGTCAGTAGACCCAAACTCACCATATAAAGATCATCAGACCCCAGACTCAACTTGTAAAGATCAGCAGACCTAGGCTCAACTTGTAACTATCAAGAGACCCAGACTCACCTTGTAAAGATCAGCATACCTAGACTCACCTTATAAAGATCAGCAGACCCACTTATATTGTAAAGATAGCAGACCTTGACTTAGCGTATAAATAACAACAGACTCAGATCACCTTCAATAGATCAGTAGATCTAGACTCAGATTGTAAAGATCAGCAAACCAACTTACCTTGTAAAGATCAGCAGGCCCATAATCACCGTATAAATAGCAAAAGACTCACAATTACCTTCTGAAGACCAGTAGATCCAGCCTCACCTAATAAAGATCAGCAGACCCAGACTTACCTTGTAAATATCTGGAGACACTGACCCACCTTGTTAACATCAGCAGACCCCGACTCAGCGTATAAAGATCGACATACTCAGAATAACCTAAATCAGTAGCCTCAGATCAACTTCTAAAGATTAGTAGACCTAGACTCACATTATAAAGATCAGCAGGCCAACTTACCTTGCAAATATCAGCAGACCCAGACTCACCGTATAAATAGTAGCATAATCAGAATCACCTTCTAAAGATCAGTAGACCCATACTCACCTAAAAAGATCAGCAGACCTATACTCACCTTTTAAATATTAGGAGGCCCAGAATCAACTTGTAAATATCAGCCTACCTAGACTAACCTTACAAAGATCAGCAGACCCCGCCTCAGTGTATAAAGATCAACATACTCAGAATCACCTAAATCAGTAAACCCATACTCACCTTATAAAGATCAGCAGACCCAGACTCACTTTGTAAAGATCACAAACCCAGACTCATCTTGTAAAGATGAGCAGACCCAGACTCACTTTGTAAAGATCAGCAAATCCAAACTCACCCTGTAAAGATAAGCAGGACCAGACTCACTTTGTCAAGATCAGCACACCAAGAATCAAATTGTAAATAAACAGACCAAGACTCGCCTTGTAAAGATCAGCAGACGCAGACTCACTTTGTAAAAATAAGCAGACCCAAAATCACCTTATAAAGAATAGCAGACCAAGACTCACCTTGTAAAGAGAACCAGACCAACTTACCTTGTAAAAATCAGCAAACCCAGGCTCACCGTATAAAGACCAACAGACTTAAGGTGCATACACACTGCGCTGTTGACACGTGTTAACACGCCATATGACGTGTTAACACGTGTTAGCAAAAAATCTGGAACATGCGTTCTCATAATGAAGTTCACACTGGTCTGATATGTCGCGTAACACGTCAGCTGACGTGTTACGCGACATATCACGTGTTAACACGCATCAGATGAAAATCAAAACTCCCAGATATTCGTCAGAAGGAAATCTGTGTCAGATAGGTGTAGTAGGCACATATTATTGTATAGTGTTTTAATATTATTGTATGTTTTGAAGTATTCTATAGTGTTTCGATATTATTGTATATTTTGAAATTATTCTAGTGTTTCGATTTTATTCAACGGGTACTATTGTATGGTGACAAATTGATAAAATAAAGTAAAAGTGTTTTCGTTATGGAGGAACAGTTAATAGAATATGTTAGAGGATACGATCACTTATTTAATCCACAAAACAAGGATTATAGGGACCTGAAGGCCAGAAGAGAAGCTTGGGAGGAAATCAGCGAACGAATTGGTATTTCAGGTAAATTAACATTATATTTATTTTATTTATTGAATACAATATATAAAGAATACAATTCGGTAGCAGTTTCAAATAGCTTTTTAAGCAGTAGTATACTAATTTCATTTGCTCGCTTGTTTGTTGAGAATTTTCTATTTTTAAAGGTCACAATAATTCACCGTTGAATTCCTTTCTGGTTAATGTGTATTCCTGCCTTTACGAATAGCTTCCCACTGCCATGGGCATTTTAAAGCTCCTTCTTGTGTGACAAAATGCTTCTTGAAACTTTCTCGTACTGCAGCAGCTTCTCGCACATGATTTCTTCTGACTGATTGTAGATCTCCTAATGCCTGAATTTCTGTCTCGGATGCCTGAATACCTTCTTCGAAATTCGTATTCCTGGAAACACGAAGCATGTTGTGAAGGCAGCAGGAAGCCAGTACAATTGAATCAACTGTTTCTGGTTGAACTTCAAGCGGTTTCAGGAAAACCCTCCACCCCCCAGCAAGAATGCCAAAGGCGTTTTCCACAACTCGCCTTGCTCTCGACAACCTATAATTAAAAATCTTTTCTTCATCTCCATTGATTGAATTTTTAGCGATAGGTCGCATAATGTACGTTTTAAGAGGAAACGCTTCATCTGCTACCATGACAAAGTCACATGGATCACCAGAAGCGTCAAGTTTTTCAGCTTTAGGAAAATTAAGCAGATTTTTGGCACATTTTTTACCAAAATTAGACCTTTCAAATGTTCCACCATCACTATTCCTTCCAAAAGCTCCTACATCAATCATAATAAATTTATAATTGGCATCTACCAACGCCAGCAAGACAATGGAATGATTTCCTTTATAGTTGTGGTAAGAGGATCCCCCATTGTAAGGGCATCGCATTTGAATGTGTTTACCATCCATTGCTCCTAAGCAATGTGGAAACCCCCATATCTCTTCAAAATCTTTCGCAATTTCTTTCCACTTTATTTGTTCTGGCTCTGGAATATGAATAGATTTAAGTGATTCCCAAATAGCTTGGCAACATTCTTTCACTATTTGTCCAGCCGTACTGAATCCCATTCGAAAGGAGAATCCAAGTGATCTGTATGAATTTCCTGTCGCCAAATACCTGAAAAAGATAAAATAAAAAAATGAAGCTTCCTTTCTTATAACAATAATTATCATAATAATAAAATATGAATATTTTTAATTTCGTTATTAATCATAAAGTTATCTTTTGCAGCTGACGCATGCAAAGACACATGGACAAAACTTCGGAATGCTTATACAAATGCCAGAAAGAGAAGGAACACAAAATCTGGTCAAGCAGCTAAGAATGTTCGGGAGATGGAGCAGCAAAACCTTTATCAAAACACTGCATCTGGCCCCTTTCATCCATCCGTAGTACCAATCCCATCACCCTCTCCCACATCCTCCATTACATCCTTTGGTGAATCAAACCCCAATTGCTATTCTACCTCGAGTACAGCACCTTCTACCCCTTTACCCGAAATGGAACATTCTACATGTCCTACAGGAATGGCCACACCATATTTTTCTATGTAATATCTTACATATTTATGTGGTTCATGTACCTAATTAGCTGAAAATAAAATTAAGACATCATTGTGCAAGTTTTACTCACCTCAAGCATACAGCAAGTCTCTCTTCTGCTGGTATACATTTCCTTAGTTGAGTGTTGGATTTTGTAATTGCTGGTTTTATAATGTGTAAAAGGTTGTAGAACTCTTCTTTTGTTATCCTAAAGTACATAACAAAACGATCTTCCTATGACAGTAGTTGAGGAAATAGGTGATGAAACTCACCTAAACTTTCCCTTTTGGCGTTTATAACATTTGTTTGAGTTTTTTTTTCCAGAAGTAACAAGCGCTATAGCTATTGCTACTAACTGCTCCTCTTCTTCATCGAGTTCATTTAACATATTATGATTCATTTTCAATATCTGCAACACAAAATTAGAGGATAAAAAAGAAAGAACGTGCTCACTCCACAAAAAATCAAATCTTTCTGACGTAACATGCATCAGATAAATGAAAACGTTGTTGTGTTATATGATGCAATCTGTTGCTTTGTGTTAACACGTCATATGGCGTGTTAACACGTGTCATCAGCGCAGTGTGTATGCACCTTTAGTGTCACTTTATAAAGATCAGTACACCCAGACTCCTCTTGCAAAGACCAGTAGACCCCAGACTCAACTTGTAAATATCAGCAAACCCAGACTCACCTTATAGGCTTTTGATCGAGTGCCACACTTATGGCTTCTGAGCAAAGTTAAAGCACACGGGATCGATGGCAGTATATTTAGGTGGATTCAGTCATGGCTTGGTGACAGACAGCAAAGAGTTAGTATAGATGGAGTTAAATCTGAGTGGGGGTGTGTTAGCAGTGGGGTTCCGCAAGGATCTGTTTTGGGTCCCTTGCTATTCTTAATTTATATTAATGATCTTGACATAGGTATAAGTAGTGACCTGAGTAAATTTGCTGATGATACTAAGCTAGGTAGGGCCATTAGGGCTGATTCTGATGCTGTTGTAATGCAGGAGGAATTGACCATTCTGTCCAATTGGGCCGAGAAATGGCAAATGAAGTTTAACATAGACAAATGTAGTGTACTTAGTATAGGTAGAAATAATCCATTGAATAGTTATAAATTAAATGGGAGAAATTTAGGGAGGACCGATTGTGAGAGGGACTTGGGTATTTTGGTAAGTTCAGACCTTTGTCCTAGAAAGCAATGCCTAAATGCTAAGAATAAAGCTAATAGGATATTGGGATTCATTAGGAGGAGTGTAAGCAATAAGAGTGCTGAAGTTATTCTAAAACTGTATCTGGCGCTAGTTAGGCCTCATCTAGACTATGCAGTACAATTTTGGTCACCATATTATAGGAAGGATATTGATTTGCTTGAGTCTGTGCAGAGAAGGATGACAAAGATGATTGGTGGGCTAAGGAACTTACCTTATGGTGAAAGGCTCAGAAAACTAAATCTACATACATTGGAAAGGAGAAGAGTCAGAGGGGAATTGATTGAAGTCTTCAAATGGGTAAAAGGATATAATAAAGGGGATCTGGGTAAGGTTCTTATACTTAGTGAACATGACAGGACACGTAGCAATGGGTTTAAGCTTGATAAGTATAGGTTTAGGAAGGAGATTGGGAGGAATTGGTTTACAAATCGTGTGGTAGATGAATGGAATAGGCTCACTAGACATGTGATAGAAGCCTCCTCTCTGGGTAGTTTTAAGAATAGATTAGATAAATATATGGATGAAGCTGCTAGATGGGACTGACTTTTTTATGTACATATGTATATATTTTTCTAAGGAGTGGGGAGATTATATTTTGCGGTTGCATGAATGGACATAATCCTCTGGATGCATTTTATGTATATTGTAGATTAGATCTGAGAACTCCTGTAAAGGGTGACAATGTTGATAACTTTTCTCTGGTAAGAAATCTTTTGTGTGTTGACTGGAACAGGAGCTGCCAAGTGTAGGTCATGAATGGTCTTTTGCAGTCTCCTTCTTTTCTTATGTTCTTATGTTCTTATAAATATCAGGAGACCCAAACTCACCGTGCAAAGACCAGCCTACCTAGACTCACCTTGTAAAGTTTAGCAGACCCAAACTGACCTTGTAAAGTTAAGCAGACCCAGAGTCACCTTGTGAAGATCAGCAGCCACAAAAATGAGGTGGCAAAGATATGCTACCACGTCCCGACAGTTTTCTATTTATAAAGATAAAGAATATGGAAGCACTAAATATGCATTTAACAAACAGCACAAAATAGCATGGTAGTAAGAAAGCAAGAAAAGTGTCTTGCATATTTCTTTCCTTTCCAACCTCACTCGGCTTGTGAACACAATCAACCCTAAAATTAGTTAGTAAAGTTAAGCTAGCACTGCTGATCTTTATAGTATCCAAATACTTGATCATTTTTATAACTGCAGATAAATAAAGATGTGTGAACATGCACAAAAAACTATGCACATACCTCCATACACGAATGTACACTAAAGGATGTTTTAACACTTACAGTCAATACCTAAACTCAGACGAAACGTAAATAAACAATATTAATATTCATGCATATCGAGATACTTCCATTAGAGTTTTTGCATGTACACACACACACACACACACACACACACATATATATATATATATATATATATATATATATATATGTATATATATATATACACATACATAAGTGCGCACACAACGTCTTGTTTCCACGATTCTCATTAGAATGCAAATTAATTTTCCGTTGGATTACTGAGCTTTTTGATATCTTCTCTCAAAACATAATCAATTTCTCTTTTGTTTCCACACCACTTCTTCCCGCGCAAATTGATATGGCAGCCTTTTTTTCATGAATTCAAAATCCAGAGTTTAGAAATGCGTAAAGAGCTTTATGATAAATTTCGTTCTAGCCCTTTATTTATATATTTAGAGTACGATATAATTATTTTAGTAATTGAGATTCAGATGTTAATTATTAGATGATTTTAGATGCTAAGATATGAAATTTTAGCATTGATTTCAAAGAACTGACACGAGCAAGGAGGACGGTTAAGGACATTTTGCTCCTCTCAGTATTCAGTTTTTTCCCTTTTTTTACAGTATTTTATGGAGTCGCATTTTCCATTTGATTCCTGAGTAGTTTAATGTTTCCAATTTACTCAAACAAGTTTGAGTGATTACGATTCCAAAAAAACCCACCATATTTCCCTTAAAGGAAGGACCATTCAGATATCATTGAAGGAGACACCAACGAAAGAATACGTAATTACACTCTAGTGAAGGAAATACTCAAGTGTTTTACTATAATATAATTATTTTAGAATTAATTGCACTCAGTGATGAGTGAATAAGCCCAAAATCTAACATTGGAGCCACTAAATCAATGGCCGCTGTTTGGTACAAAGAAAAGGATCCTGAAGAAATGACATTGGATCGCAGTTAATCTAAATTGATCGTAAATTCTAGGAAATAGCCGCAATTGCTACGAAATGACATCAATTACTACCAAATGACTATTCAATTAAAATTGGCAACACTATCGACGAAAGTGATGCAGTCATTAATACATCACTGAAGGCAACACAGGTGAGACTAAAAATGGAAAATAAACTCGAGTAATGGCCGGGCGTCAAAAGGCTAATGAGTCAAAACTTTGTAATAGAAAAGTGCAGCTGAGTTGGGGGAACAGCATCAAACCAGGTGCTCAGGTGCAAAAGGAAATTGCGATGACAGTCGGAAGAAGAAGGAAACACTTGGATAAAAGTAGCTTCAAATAAAGACGAGTAAAATGAATCGTTCGCTTGTTCTTCGGCAGACAATACGTCATCGAATCTGCTGACAAACTAAGCACGGTAATCAAGTGGAACAAAGTAACCTATGGTATTAACCTCACCCAAGATGCAAGTGCCTCCGGGTTGCTCTCTGGTCTTTTATCTTACAGTCTTCTGAGTCATGATGTGATTAGATAGGGTTCTCGCTCACGCAAAACGGGGCTTCGCCCTAACAGAAAGACATGCTGTTCTCTTGGTCTTTGACTCTTCCGAAAAAGTGATCCTTTCCCCGAAAGTGAGAATTGCATCTTTTTGGGATTAATTTCAATCATGGTGGGAAACTTTTTTACCACTCTGCTTTTCGGTAGTCCATTGGCAAGTGGTAATGGCGAAAACTGACGGAGTATCTGAAGGAATCGGCAAATTGGTGAAAAGTAGTTCTACTTAAGGCCGATAGAACAAATAAAATTTTGTCGTTTTAGAAAGGAAATTAAATGGTTTGGTTCAAACAAGACGATGGCTTTTAGAGAAAAATATAAATAAAATTAAAGATAGTGATAGTGCTCCCAACCGTAAGTTTTTAATTCATATAGTTAGGCTGGATCTTAAAGGATCTTGGTGGGTGCAACCAACCTGGAATATACTATGTACTTTGTGACTTCTGTCACGTGTATGTGGTCTTATTGGTCAGTGATGAAATGAAGCTGGAAAGGATTTTTTCAATAAAAGAGTTCGGTAATTCAACAGATGAACAACTCTGTTTTTTTAAATACTTTCAATCTATTTTATAGACCTGTATGCACTATGACGTCATGAGCTTCGGTGATGAGAGTTTCATTGCACCGATTCAAGAAATACATTTTACAAACGATGATGGTAATTTAACTGCGATGCGGAAGTTTAAGGGTTGTAGCTTATTTAAACATTTTTAAATATTTTTTTCATTAATTACGACCAGTTATACTTCATTCGTTTTTTGTCTTCAAATCTTCACAAACATGTTATCCGATTATGCCGTGTACTTGACAAAAATCAATTACATCTTCGAATCAACCATAATATCCATGCGAGAATGTAAGTACAGTTATTTCCCGACCATCAAGAAGAGCAGCTATTTTGGACTAAAGGATATACCACGGCGTGTCACTGGAATAGTCTTTTTTTTGTTCCTTTCCGGCAGAAAAAAAACTCATAACCTAATAAAAACTAGATACCCCCCCCCCCCCAAATAATCTGACCTAAAAACAAACTAAAAGGAACTAACTTAGCCCAATCCACACCTAACCCCAAAATTGTTTTCGTAGTTCAAAACAGGCTATCAATGACAAGATGGCCGCCAATCTATTTTTGTCATAACATCATAATTAGAAATTTGAGGCTATATCTCAATCGAAACTCACCGGTGTATATCTTTGATATAGACCATATAGCATTTTGTATTTTTTCAACATCGAAATATTTATAACAAAGCGCCTTCGATTGCCTTGTTGTTCATTTGTAGAATTACCAAGAGCTCTTGTTCGTGCTTTTGACTTTTGCATACCAACTTAGTCTTTGTGGTATTGATATATCCGCCTTTTCAAACTCAGAAAATAGCTTTAAGTTTGCAAAAACTGACCTTGTAAAGTCAACCTCGATCTTCTTTCCCTGGTGTCAGCCTCCTCCTTCATTTCTTCCGCCAGACTCAACTTACTTGAGTTAGATTAGGCAACGTTTTCTTTTTACCGAAACACATTGTGTAATTGTATAATGTTGTACAGTTGCTCCAAATACTCGTGTCACGTTTTTCACGTTTACGATATAATTATTTCTACATGTTTTACTAATGCTCGAATAGCCTTAAAAAAATGCCGATATATATATATATATATATATATATATATATATATATATATATATATATATATATATATATATATATATATATATATATATATATATATTCGTATATATATTGAATCAAAGCGTTAAATTGTAAATTGTTTCGCCAGTAATTCTTGAAATACCGCTTTAACATTTTTTTACACTAAGGTAAATTTATTTTATTGTTAAATGTCCTATCCAGTTTATTTACAACTAAATATACCTCATACACGCCAGAACTTATCAAATAATAATATATGAAATTGTGACTGTCCGAACGAAATTCAGGGTAAAGTATGACATTACGAGTACTAAGTTAAGAAACTTATGTTTCCACCTTAAACTGTAGAGGCCCGCAGAAGAACGTATTTCTGGAAACCTTACTGAAGCAAGTACTTCCAATCGGCGGTTCCCGATTTTACGAACTGCCTACGCGGAGTCGGCAAAGCAGAAGCAAATTTGGAATTCTAATCAAGCGCTAGGGGCAATTCTGCCGGTATTTGGAGCAGTGACATTTCATCTGTCCAATAACTCTCAATATCCGAAGAATTTGGGCTTCCTTTGTTTCCTAAAAGAATAGGCGAATTGGACCAGTGGCCAAATTTCGTAATATAAAAACTTTCTTTATTTACTTCAAGACAATTATTTTCAGATTTAATTTAAGACAAATTTCTTACTCTTGAATTAAGTTGGCAAATAAATTTGAGAGCTTTTTTATTATGTAAGGTAAAAGTAACACTTTTTTTTTTGTTTTCTCTTTTTCGAAGTATTTAAAGTAATATTAAATGGTTTTTAAATCTATTTATACTCAAAAAAGTGAGTGTAACACATTTAAACTACTGGCTCTACAAGTTAAAAAATGCTACGCCAGAATCCGAAACGGTAAGAAATAATGCATTATCAATGGAAATAAGGACGTGCTCGAGATCGTTTGTGCAGTGAGTTTCGATTGAGGAATTTTATTTTTGAGGTTTATCTTGTTCTGTGCAACTGATTTTGATTAAAAGAGAAACTATTCTAATAGTAGTGGAAGAGTTTCAAAATCGAATTGTACTCTCTTCTAGTGGCTACCAGCAAGTACATATATGCCGAAATTACGGGCAAGCGTATCTTTCGAATCTTTTAACTACTTTACAACAACGAAAAAGTAAAACAATCTTCCCCGACCGCCTGCGCTAGTATAGCGATTACCGCGCTTGCCCGACAATCGTTGGGTTGCCGGTTCGAATCTCCGTCCGGATTCTTGTTAAAAGCTCGCACTATTTACTAGTAAGATTCCCTCCGTGACTGGGCATCACGGTGAGGACGGGTAGGTGGAGCTCGTAGCCATGACAATCAATTCACCTAAGAGAAGGATAACTCTGATTTCAAAACCCTTGAGCCACAGGCATAATTGCCTCTTCTGGAAGATCCTCTGTGAGTAAAACGCGCCTTCAATCAAGGCCTCCTTTCCTCTACGTGCAGGGCGCAGACGAGATTGACTCGAGGCACATGTTCGACAGGCTGAAAGGCTCTCCTCCTACCATCCTTAACTGGTTAATGCGAAACCCATTTGCCATCTTGGGGCAGCTTTACCTCTGAATACAAAGCGATCCCCCCTCCTTCACTTTGCATTCTAAGGGTGTCCCACCAATTTTTTTTACATAGCATAGAAGAAAATTCCCCATATCCTTTGCCTAAGGGTGAGGGGCATCCCACCCTTACTCTTTTCATTAAATTCGCTCCCTAGTGTCTCTATTACCATGAGGTGCCTCCATCCCCTCCGTGAGATCGGTCGAAACGGAACATCTCTTTTGAAGGGCAAGGAGTGATAGGGCATACAGGGCATACACCCCCGCTCCCCAACAACTGGGATCGTGAATTTCGTCATTATTGAAGGGCAGAGCGCCTACATCCCTCTCTTACCCGATGGAGGTCTACTTGCCAGCCTGAGTGGCGTTTTCTCACCAAGCTCCAGCAGGGGGGGGGGGAGGCCCGATGCGATGCAAACATGGACTCTAGGATGCTCTAGTCCAATAGGAAAAAGTATTCCTCGGTGGAAAGAACTAATTTAGTGGGAACCATCCATGAATCTGTTCAATTCCCGATCAGTGTCCTCCCAAGGGTACACGAGCCACATAAGGCTCAGGAGAAGATGTGGACTTCTTCCTCCTTCCCCTGAAAAGGCTCTCAAAATAAACAGGGTTTTTCTATCACGGATCGGATATGGCTGATACTGGCCCATCCGGTTTCTAGTTCTTTCCAAGCGGGTGAAGAGCACTTTCCTCCATCATCTCTGCAAAAGAAAAAGAAGAACATACTGGTAGGAACTGCAGAGGCTCGTTTCTTCCTGTTACCATCTAGCAATTTGCCTTCAGGAGACGATGTTGGAAACAGATCTCATATTGACCCTTCGCCCTATAAAAGTTAAGGGTTTTTCAACCTAACGACCACGGGATGAGGCCTATTCAGGTGGGGGCGCGATTTACACCATAGATGTCTCCGTTCTCTCTTCTCACAGTGCAGCTACACCTGGGTATGAGGTATACTTTTATTTTAGCGTCTTTTTCACCGTAAGCTGACTTTGATGCAGCATAATTTCGCTTATTCGTGACACGGTGCCGTGACCCTTTTTCCAACCTCGAGGATATTGAACGGTAAGCGCATGTTCTAGGGAAACTATCAGATCGATCCTAGGGGACACCTACTTACCAACCCGATTCAAGAGGTTAAGAACCGTGTCCTAGATGTGGATAAATTTACCCAATCATTGTTCGATAATTTCATTTCATGTCTCGATATGTCCACCTGCTCTCTAGACGCACAACCTGTTTGTGATTGTGAAATGGTCAAAGAGTTTAATGGCAGTGATCACTTTCCCATCCAAATATCTTTTTCTGGAAGGCTGCCATCTGAGAAATCAATTCGGTGTTGCTTAGAGCAGGCGTTTTTGTCCGCATTTCAAAAAATGACTGATTTTTCTATCTCGAGGAGTGTAAGTGGGTTGATGAGGCCGTTGAGTTTTCTCTGGTTGCCTTATTAATGTTGGTCTGACAACTATTCCTAGAACCTCTTTACGTTTTTTTACCCCGTTCGCTTCTTATGTTGTCTGCCAAATGTGAGACGTCCCTTAGCGATAAGCGATATGCCTATATGCGCTGCAAGTGCCAACCAAACTATTTCATCGTGGTTGTTTTCGTTGAGTGAGGTCTGGGTTCCAGTATATTTCAAAGTCCGCCTGCCCCTTTTCTTAATTGGTAAACGGGATTTCACTTAACGCAAACCTCCCAATATTACAGAGGTGTGCAAGTGTGTCAGAAGGATTAAGAGAGGGTTCTCACAGGACTCCCTACCTTCCTTCAGGAGGACGGGAACGCATCTTTGACCAAGCGTCCGTAGAGGAGTCTATCGCGAGCGCTTTTTCCGCTTTGATACCCGGTATATTGCTCCATCAGCATTGAAAGCACTTGTTTAGGCTAAGTTACTTGCGTTATGATCTCGCTTCGTAAGCGGATACCACCCCGTGTGCTCCCATGGTAAAGCTAGAGGCACAAAGGGTTCACATTCAGCCCCGGCTAAAACCAGGGCTCCCCTATCCGCCAGCGTGACAGTTTCCAGTAAGGCGAAAAGGCCACACCCCTGAAGATGGTTGTGAGACCATCTTCAGGGGTTCCTAAAGCTGCACCTCGAAAGGAGGACAACAATAAAGGAACTTCGGCTCTTACGCCCACTCAAGTCGGGCTGGGTGGCTTGGAGAGGGTGGATCCTCCAAAAGAGAGACTCCCTCGTCCGAAGCCGCCCCGCTTACCTTAGCTTTCGAGGTGGAGGGATGAAAAGACACATGGCGAGCCCATCCTCCTCCGATAAGTCCTCGAAGAAGAAAGCGACTTCAGCACATTGTCCGGCCAACAGCACCCGGAGTTCTTCCCCCGATAAGCGTACGGCCATTCTCGTGAGGATCTTCTCGTCGAAGAGGGCACCGGCATCCCATACGAACTAGGTCTGGAGGGCATATTCCTTCAATGGAAATGCCGCAAATGACGGGCCAACTGGGAGGAGCTGCGGAAGCTTGTCTCCTCCCCGTCCCCCTTAGCTGTTTCTTTGCAGGAGACCATGCTGGGTGCGTGCCCCCTGCTCACCCTCCCGGGGTATAAGTTTTTTGCGACCCCACCACCACCAGATGGGGGCCGGGCAGGAGGATGCTTAATTTACATCTTGCGTGATGTCTCCGTTCTTGTCTTTGCTTTAGATAGCTTCTTTCAGTTAGTAGCTTGCATATACACCTGGATAGGAAGTATACTGTTATTTCCGGCTACATTCCACCGCAAGCCGAGTTCGACGCGGGGAATTTCCGCCGTGTCGTGGCACAGCTGCCGATGACTTATCTCTTGCTCGGAGATTTGAACGGTAGACTTCCCTCTTGGGGGACTACTCGATTAATCTAGGGGTCAAGTCCTTGCAGACATGATCACCAAGTTGTAGATAGTTGTCTAAATGTGGGTGAGTTTACGCATCACCTTCCGAGTATCGCTTCATTCTCCTGCCTCGATCTATCTTTGTGCTCCCCAGATGCACAGCCTAATTTTAGGTGGGAGGTACTCGATGACTATCAAGGTAGTGATCACTTTCACATTCAAATATCATTTTCTGGGCCGCTGTCGCCTGAGAGCCCACCCGGGGGTGCTTGACGCAGGCGCGGTGGCACACATTTCAGGAAATGATTGAATTATCTCTCTCAGTCGAGGAGTTTATGTCGGTAGATGAGGCTGTTGAGTTCTTCTATGGCAAGCTCATCGCCGTGGGCCTAACTACTATTCCTGGAACTTCCTGCCGTTTTGCACACCGACCGCTCTGGTGATGGTCACCCAAGTGTGAGACGGCCCTCAAACAGAAGCGTTATGCCTACATGCGCTATAAGCACCGCTCTATCATTTCACTGTCGGTGATTTCGTCGAGCTAGCTCTAGGTTCCGGTATATTTCGAAGCACGCTCGCCGCTCTCATTGGCGGGCATACATATCTTCTCTTAATAGGAAGAACCCTCTAGCAGAGGTGTTAAAGCGAGTCAAATGATTCGGGAGATGTTCTCACAGAACCCCAGGACCGCAATCTAGGAGCCCGCGTCCGTGGCTGAATCCTTCGCAACCGCTTTCTCCGCATTATCTAGCCTGGATGTTGCTGATGTTGCTCCGCCAGCATTCATTGCGCGTCGTGATGGCGCATAAGGCCACCTACTGGACTTCACCTCCATAGGCGGAGAACCTTTCAATGACAGGTTTAATTTGACTGAGTTGCGTTCCGCTCTCTCTTTGTGCGCGGACACCGCCCTTGGTCCAGATGATATCTCGTACCCCATTCTTCCACATCTGGGTGAGCGAGGCATAGCCTTTCTGTTAGACTTTCTTAACAGCATCTTGGTAGAGAGTATCCTCCCAGACTCCTAGCGAATGGCTACTGAGTTCCCTTTTCACAAATCGGGGAGAAATCACTCTAACCCGGCCGGTTTCCGCCTAATCTCACTTACCACCTGAGTGTGAAAGTTGATGAAAAAATTGGTAAATGTTAGAGCAGCCTTTTTTATGGACAGCGGAGGCCATCTTTGTTTTGCACAGTGCGGCCTACGCAAGTTCCACTCACGTTGAATGCTCTGCCCTGACTGGAAAATGCTGTCTGCGAGGCCTTTCTTAGTAGATAGCACTACGCCACGGTGTTTTTCCACCTGGAGAGGGCCTATGAAACTGCATGGTGATACGGTATAATGGAGAATCTCCATAGGTTTGGGTGAAGGAACGACTCCTAATATTTATATTTGAATTTTTGCGAGATTGTTGAATTCACGTACGGGTGGAGGGATCCCTCTCCAGCCCAATCAAGCAGGAAGAGGGGTCCTGCAGGGATGTGTTTTCAGTATCACACGCTGACCTGAGTATCAACGGCATCACCTCGGTGCTGCCGGAAGATGTTCTTGCTACGCTCTACGTGGACGACCTTTGGATCTCTTTTGGTGCGACTCAGATGCCAACTATGAAGCGTCGACTCCAAAACAGTCATTCAACTGCGTGTCTCGCTATGCCGAAGCTCACAGGCTTCAGTTTTCCTTGGCTAGGACTAAGGTAGTTGACTTCTGCCGCCATCTATGGCTCCACCATGACCCAAAATTGTTACCAATGAGGCTCTCCTGGAAGTGGTGGACTCGTCCTGTTTCCTTGGTCTTGTATTTGACCGACGCCTCAAATGGCAGGCTCATATTCGCAACCTTAGGGTCTCTTGTACCAGCGCCATGGATATTCTTCGTTTCGTGACGTTCAGCGCCTGGGGTGCTGATATGGTTACTTCTTTATGTTTCTATCGATGCTTGTTTATTTAAGCTCGACTAAGGATCCAAGTTTTATGCATCCGCAGCCTAGCGTGTATTGCGAAAGGTGGACTCGATCCACCACACCGACCTTCGCTTGACGACCGGTGCCTTCCTCACGTCTCCCATTGAGCGCCTTATTTTCGATGTTGTGTAGATTCCACTCACTCTGCCCCATACACTGCATTATTCGTCTGCACGCTCGATCCCGGCTCCTCCCTCAGTCGCCAACAGCTCTTACTGCATCAGCAACTAATCTCGACGGTGCCTATGCCGCAGATAGACTATAGTCACACCCTAAGCCCGTTGCATTTAGGGCTAGGAAACCCCTTCGTGAGCTCAGTATTGCTTTCGTGCCGGTGGTGCCCCAGGTTCTACCTTGGACGCCACCCTAGACGTGAGGACTCGATCTACCACACCGGCCTTCGCCTCGCGACCGGTGCCTTCCACACATCTCCCGTCTCCCATTAAGAGCATTCTTGTTGCTGTTGGGGAGATGCCACTCGCTTTGTCTCGTACACAGTGCATTATTCGCCTGTACGCTCGACCCAGCTCCTCCCTCAGTCGCCAACAGCTCTCACTGCATCAGCAACTATTCTCGACGGTGCCTATGCCGCAGATAGACTATAGTCACACCCTAAGCCCGTTGCATTTAGGGCTAGGAAACCCCTTCGTGAGCTCAGTATTGCTTTCGTGCCGGTGGTGCCCCAGGTTCTACCCTGGACGCCACCCTAGACGTGAGGACTCGATCTACCACACCGGCCTTCGCCTCGCGACCGGTGCCTTCCACACATCTCCCGTCTCCCATTAAGAGCATTCTTGTTGCTGTTGGGGAGATGCCACTCGCTTTGTCTCGTACACAGTGCATTATTCGCCTGTACGCTCGACCCAGCTCCTCCCTCAGTCGCCAACAGCTCTCACTGCATCAGCAACTATTCTCGACGGTGCCTATGCCGCAGAGAGACGAGAGTCACAACCTAAGCCCGTTTATGGTTAGGAAACTGCTTCGTGAGCTCAGTATATCTCTCTGGCTGGTAGTACCACTGGTTCTGCCCAGGACGCCACTCTGGAGGGTAGCACCTTTGACTGTTTTTCGCTACGCCTCTGCCCCCAAAGCTTCCACAGACACGGAGCCTTGCGTTCAGACTTTTTGGAGCACACTTTGTGTCACGCTGGAACCGTGCCAATGTAAAGGGATGGCCCCACTCCCCACGAGGGCGTCGGTTTCCAGGCTGTATCCACTCTGTTGAAGTCAGCGTGGCTCTGCCAGGCACTGCGTTTGTTTTCACGGCCGAGCTGTTTGTAATACACCGCTCGCTACTGTATATAACGCAACGTGGCCTGTTGGGAGACCGGATTGTGATTTATAGCTACTCACAAAGTCCCCTGAGTGGTCTTGGGACATTTAAATCGCCACATCCCCTGGTTCGCGATATTCGTAACGCCACCTATTTTTCCGACCGGGGCGGATGTTGAGATTATCTTCTGCTGGGTTCCTGAACATGTAGGAATTGCATGGAATGAGGGCGCCAAAGAGTCCCCTAGGATTGAACAACCAGACCAGCGTTCAGCTCGTCCTCACACCAATTACATGGCACAAATGCCGTTAACTCTCGGGGCTACTTGGCATAGAAGATGGGAGACGGTCGAGGGGAACTTAAAACTGCGTGCCATTTCGCCAGGACTGTTCCTATTGACATACACCCCAATGCAGCGAAGGCTTCAGGTTGCTTTCTGTCGTCTCTGAATTGGACATACTCGTGGGACGCACCGCCATTTGATGGAGCGCTCGCCTAGGCCTTATTGTGAAGACTGCGTTGTCTCCCACACTATTTGGCACATTCTTGTCAATGTTCTAGTCTGGGTGATCTTCGCCCACGTTATCTTCTTGGTACCGGCAGAGCGGGGATGCTACCGCTTGTTCTTGTACCCAAAACTGGTTCCTGCACACAGACTTGCGGATTATTCGACTTTTCTGAGGCGGCTGGCTTCTTCCACTTTATTTGATTGTTTGTTGTATGTCGCATGGTTCTGCGCTGGGGAGAGCCGGCCTACATCCAACGCCGGAGCGTGCTTCCTTCTTGTTGCCTTTTATCTTTCTTTTCTTTTTGTTGTTGTTCTTTTAGCCTTTGTCCTTTTTATCGCTTTTTTTAACTATTCACATATTGTTATTTATTTTTTATTATATCTAAGTATTAGGCTGTGGTGAGTACGGCGACTTATGCCCAAGTAGGGAGTCTCCAGATCGGCTCATAAAAAAAAATAAAACTAGAGCTTTGCTGGTATATACAGATTGCTCTAAGTACAAAATGGTATTTGGTTTTTATGCCATCTCCTCCACCCCTTGTTTGAAGATGGCAGGGTCCTTCTGGATGCTATCTGTCTCTGCATTCTCGAGCTAGTTGCAATATAAGACGCGGTAAGTAAGATTACTCGCCGTGCTCGATTAGGAGACCGATTTGTAATTAATAGCTACTCAGAGAGTGCGATAAACACCTTCGTGCCATTGAGATAACCGCATTGCCCAGTTCATAGTTGCCATGACTCTATGGCTGGTGTGAGTCGGGAGGATGTCGAGATTGCCTTCTGTTGAGTTCCTATATATGCGGGGATTGCGCTACGAGTACACTGTCCAAAGTATCAGGCTGTCTGCAGAAACTAGCCAACCAGGCTACTTGATAAGACTTAATTCAGTCAGCCTGAACCGCATTGCTCCATTGCAAAGAAGACGTGAGACGGAAGACGGTAATTTAAAGTCTCATTTTATATCGCCACGGCCTCTCCTTGGACATACCCCACCATTCCTCGACTCTATCAGAAATTCTTTTGTTGCCAACGAGTCGTACATACTAACAGAACGTGGTGACATTTGAAGGAGCGTTTGCTAAACTTGTCTGTCAATATTACATACCGTTAATACACCTTTGGGCTGAATGGCCTAGTCTGCGGGAGGTTTTGAATGGGACTTGTCCTAGTATGGCGACACGTGAGGTCGCTACCTCCTGTTCCGCACTCTACACCCATGGAAGAAACTTATGCACACCTGACTGTGGTGAAATTGAATTTTGGAGGACGCGAGCGTCCTCGGCTGCTGATTCATAAAACTCTCATCCATAGTCGAGCTTCAAACGAATAAAAGATCGATAAAAAAATAAGGCAGTAGCTCTATCAGAGCCCAGGTGCTGAACGTACAGAACAAAGAATATCCATGGCGTAGGTATAGGAGACCCTAAAGCTGTCAATATGGGCCTCCTAGGTGAGGCATCGGTTAAATACAAGACCAAGGAAACGGTGCAAGTCCACCATTTCGTGCAAGCCCCATTTAGAAACAAGTCTGGGTCAAGGTGGAGCCGTAGATCGCTATAGAAGTGCACCACCTTATTCTTGGCCAAGGCAAACTGACGCCAGTGCACTTCGGCATAACGAGAAACACCATTCACTGCCTGTTGGAATTGACGCTCCAGAGTTGGCATCTATGCCGCGCCAAAAGAGATCGAAATGTGGTCCATGTAGAGCGTAGCGTGAACATCTTCGGAGGCAGGGGGCCATCCTTTGGAGGATCCACCGCCTTCGAGTCACTCAGCCTATCACTGGGTGTTGGCGTAAGAGCACAAAATTCTTTAGTGCTGTTCTCCTTTCGGGAGGAAGCTTTAGAAACCCCGGAAGATGACCTCACGACCAACTTCAGGGGTGTTGCCTCCTGTGAGTCTAACGATTCGGTGGAGGCGCGCGACCATTTTGCCTTACGGGAAACGGTCCCGCTAGGGGAAGAAGGGGGAGCCTTGGTTTTAGCCGGTGCTGTTTCTGAACACTTTTTGCCACCAGCTCTACCAGGGAAGCGCTCAGGGTGCGTAAAACCCGTATAATTGTCCCGAATGGGCGCGGAAACACCCATTGGGGCATAGAACGTGGCAGGCAACGCCCGGCGTGCCAAAACCAAGTCTTTAGTCTTGCAAAATGAGAGAAGATCCTGGGGCTGAACGGCCAGGATATCCTTCTCAAGAGATACGCACGGCATTGCTTCTAAGCAGCGTGTTGCAGCTCACCACAATTGACACACTTGGCCAACCACAATTTTCACTTCTCGTATGCCGTCTTGGAGCAACTTACGCAGACTTCGTATAACCCCGACTTTTCACGTCCACAGGAGCGATTCGTATGGCCGAATCGGTGGCAGTAGTAGCATCTCCGCGGCAGTGAAGCGAATGCCTTGACACGGTAGCGATACCAAGCGGCACGCACCAACTCAGGGAGCTTGTCAGAGTCAAACGTGACTAAGAGGGTAGGAGGTGTGGGAGTTTCGAGGCCTCTTTTGGTTTTCTCATCACACGCTCAACTTTGACTGCTCCCCGGTAGGCCAGTCCTTAGGTGATGTCAAATATGGAGTATTCCAAGAGTTCACTCGCATAAACTACTCCTTTCAATAAGTTCTTGTTTGAGTGCGGCGTCACACTCACCGGCGTGCCATCAAGTGTCAAAATGTCGCCTCGGAGAGATTCGACGCATTTGCAAGAAGGCTCCCGTCAGAGAAACGGCTCACGTTCTGTTCTCTACTAATCACGCTAACTAGAGTTCTCCTCTGCTGGATCATGTTGCCCTTGGCCAACATGCTGCCAACAGTGGAGCAAATAACGATAAGCGTTTGAAGCCAGCGTGCTGGAAAACGCCAGGTGACCTCTGAATGAAAGGCCCAGACGTAATCGAGGCTTCGCTCTGCCCACTTGCCCTTTCGATCTTAGTTTTTGACTCCCTACCGGCTGACCACGAGGATAGGACGGGCCGATCTTGACTTGGTCGGTTACCGATGCAGACCCGTCCATCTCTGTTTCTGCTGCGGAGAGAGAGGATCCCTTAGTCTTTTTCGTCGTACGGTTTCTTTTCTTTTTAGGAGTGGAGGGGGGAGAATGAACCCGCTTCTCTGTTCCACCGCAAGGAAACATTAGGCCAGATGGACCGGCCTCGGTAAGATCTTTCTCTGAAATGGAGAAGGTCTTGGCTGTCACAGGGGCACCAGCCAGATTAGGAGATCCCTCATCTCTCTGTGAGCCCTTGGGGACCCGAGGAGACTATTACGGAGCTTTCACAGGAGCGCACTGGGGTTCTGTGCTTGGCACCGAGCTCGGTTTCGAACCCATGGGAGATCCTACCGTCTTGAGCTGTGTTATGTTAACTGTGTCACCCCCTCCTCCAATAACGGATGCAATTTGCGCTCCCCCTTTTTGTCGTCTAATACCAGCGAACTGGCATCCGTCGGCAGAGGAAGGGGGACATGTACACAGACCCCCTGCACACTCGTAGCGTATGTAAGTATGACATTAGGGGGACACTGGCCAACCAGACCTGCCATTCCTTGCTCCGCTAACGGGGTTGACCCTATCGAGCCGCTCCTAGCTGGAGCGGTCGATATTCAGCTGCCTGTGTGCTTTCTTGGCATTCACCTTTGAAAGAAAAGTAGGGACTGCCCCTAGAAAGAGAGGCGCTTAAGGGCGTCTCCAGAGAAAGGAAAGAGGGGGAGTCCCATGCACCCGTTGGTCTAATAGAGAAGTAACCCTCCTCTTCAGTATAAGAAATTTGGAGGGACCCTGAGAAAGCACAGGGTGATAGTGTGATTTTTTTAAATTTGCATCATTGGTCATGGTGACGATATTAAATTGTCAAGGACTCATACGCTAATCACCCCACGCAGTATCCCGCTCTGCGAGGGGTAAACAAAGCGCCGACAAGAATGGCGCCGGCATGGCGGCTCCACCTTGGGATGGACGTAAAATTGATAGACAGTGAAAAGAGAGAGAAAGGATATGTGAGTAAGATGAGGGTGGGAGTGAAGTAGGTTGTTATAAACACATCATCACAAACCGGAGCTCAGGGGTGAGGGGATGTTTTACCCTCCCTCTCAGCCCCGATCTGGGATGATTGGGTGATAATAAGCTGATCGGCGTCTACCCTGTGAAATTAGAGGCGGACCAGAGAAAGATGTGAGAGAGGTTGTATGGATAGTGAGCAAGCAAGGTAAGAAAACAACGTGTCAGAACGAAGAAGAAGGGGTTAAGCTGAGGCCAGACGGGCCGCTGAGTCCCGTCAGAACGGTGGCCAGGAAAGCAAATCGCCATGCCCCTTACGCGGTAGTGTATTGCAACCAGCTCGGCTGTTACGACTGACGCAACGTCTAGAAGGGCCTCGCTGACTTCAAACAGAGGTGATACGGCGTGAAACCGACCTCCTCTTGGGATTTGGGGCCATCAGTATACAGTGGCATGGTTCAAGAGTGATAAGGAGTGGGCTCCAGAGGAAGGCTAGTGGATGCATAAAACTCGCATCCGTAGTCGAGCTTCGAATGAACAAAGGATTGATAAAAAAGTAAAGCAGTAGCCCTATCAGTGCCCAAGGTGGTGAAAGGCACGGAACGAAGAATGTACATAGCGCGGGTACAAGAGATCCTAAGGGTGCGAATATGAGCCTCCTAGGTGAGGTGTTGGTCAAAAACAGGACCAAGAAACGGTGCGAATCCAACAATTACAGGCAAACCCCATTTAAAAACAAGTCAGATTCTAGGTGGAACCGTGAGAGACGATGTTCAATGACTGTTGGAGTCGACGCTCCAGAGTTGACATCTGGGCTGCAACTAAAGATTTCGAAATGTCTCCACCTAGAGCTTAGGAAGAACATCTTCCGGCTGCACTATGATAGTACCGTTGATGCTCATGACAAAGAGTGTGACATTGAGGACACTTCACTGTGGGACATCCTTTTCCTTCTCCATTAGGCCGGAGAGGTCTTGTCCCCGACACGTAACCAAAATCAACAATTTCAGAAAAAAATCACAATAAAGATTGGGAGGCGTCCTCTCGCTCCCATTGTTTAGAGATTCTTCATGATACTGCATCACCATGTCGTATCATAGTCCTTCTCCTGATTGCATAAGACCCGTGGTGTACTTCGGTCTACGAGGGAAGTCTCGCAGACGGCATTTTCAAGTGATAACAGAACATCCAATGCAGAGGAGAACTTGCAGAAAACTCACTGTGATAAATATGGGTGTCTTTGTCTGTACAGAAGACGCTGATCTAACATTTATCCATTATTCCATCAAATTTCACACGCATGAGATTAGAAAGATTGGTGGAAAACCGGCCGGGGTAGAGTATTCTCTTCCCGGTTGGCGAAAAGCGAGCACAGTAGCGATTCACTAGGAGTCTGGGCGGATACCCTATATCCAGATTCTGTTGAAAAAATCTAACAGAAAGGCCATACCTTGCTCACCAAGGTATCGAAGCATGACATACGGGACATTGTCTGGACCAGGGACGGTTTTCCGCGCACAAAGCGAGAGGAGTACGCAACTTACTCAATGTAAACCTGTCGTTGGTCAGGTTCTCCAACTCTTGAAGCAAAATCCAGTTGGCGGTCTTCCACGACCTAAGGACGCGCATTGAATGCTGGCGGAGCAGCATCCCGCCTATAAAATGCGGGAAAGCGGTCGCGAAGGACTCTGCCACGGACGCGTGTTCCGACATTGCGGTCCCATTCTCCTGAAGAACGGGAGGAAGGTCCTGACAGAACTTGCCTTAAATCCTTTTGACTCGCTTCCACACTCCGTCTTCAGAGATATTCCCGTTTAGTGGAGACAAGTATGATGCCAGGAAGAGCGCAGGGCTTTCTTCGAAACAGACAAGAACCTTGCCTTAGCTCGACGAAATTCACTGACAGTGAAATAGTTCGGGCAGCGCTTATAGCGCATGTAGGCATAACGTTTCTGTTTGAGATCCATCTCACACTCAGCTGATCACTACGATGAGGTTGCGGTAGAAAAACTTAACGGCCTCATCTACCGACCTAGAATCCTCGACTGAGACAGAAATCCGTCATTTCCTGAAATGCGGACAAATGCGCTCGCGCTAAGCACCACCGTGTCGCTCTTCAAAGCGAGAGCGGTCAAGGAAATGATATTTGAATGGGAAAGTGATCACAACTATGGATGTTATCGACTACTTTTCACCCCAAATCAGGCTATGCATCCTAAGAGCACAGGATAGACCACGACAGGAAAATGAAGCAGTTCTCGAGTAGTGGTGCGTAAAATCATCCAGATCTAGGATACATCTTCAGCTCGTCGATCAGGTCGGCAAGGACCTGAGCCCTGAGATTGATCAAGTAGTCTCACTAGAGAGGGTGTCTACCGTTCAAATCCCTGAACAAGAGAAACGGCCTCGGCAACCGTGCCACGATCCGCGGAATTACCGTGCATCGAAGTTGGCTGACGGCGAAATGACGCAAAAATAACTATACCTCCTATCCAACTTTAGCTGCACTACCACTAACTGAAAGTATGTATTTAAAGCAAAAAGATG
Organism: Ceratothoa steindachneri; assembly: GCA_963969495.1. Lineage (NCBI taxonomy): Eukaryota > Metazoa > Arthropoda > Malacostraca > Isopoda > Cymothoidae > Ceratothoa > Ceratothoa steindachneri. The sequence continues at coordinate 102,282,456 of OZ018330.1, forward strand.
AACAGAGACATCGTTCTGGGTACAAATGGACTCCACCGTGGTGGTGGATTCCCAAAACATGTATACCCCGGAAGGGTGGGGAAGGGGTCAAGCACCCAGCATAGTGTCCTGCAAAAAGATAGCTAAGGTAAAACGGGAGCAGACAAGCCTCCGCAGCTTCTCCCAATTGGCTCGGAATTCGCGTCAATTCTCTTAGAGGAATATGCCCTCCAGGTCTAGCTCGGATATGTGGCGGTCCTCTTTGAAGACAAAATTTTCACGCGAATGGTCGCACGTTTCCTGGAAGCAGAACTCAAAGTGCTTCGGACCGAACAATGCGCTTAAGGAGCTGTAGCCTTCGACGACTTTTCGCGGACCTTGTCCATCTCAGGGGGCCTCCATGTGGCCATACTTCCCTAAGATATCGCAGATCCCATTTGAGAAATCTTTGGACTTATCTAGGGCTGGCGAACCGGTATCTATCGCAAAATAGAGGGGGCAAGGTACGCTGCCCCCTGTAACCAGGGAATACAGGACTTCATGACGTTAGTGGGTATTGACCGACGGTTCCTGCTATCCCTTTCTCCCTAAGAGGTTAGCTATATCAAGCCGGTTTCGACTGGAGCGGTAAATCCTGGGCCACCTACTTGCTCTCTTGTCAGTCCCCTGTGAAAGTAAAGTGGGGACTAATGCTGGAAAAAATAGGGAGTTTCCCAAGGGTGCCTCCAGATAAGAGGGTGAGGGTTAATCCACTCCCCATATAGACCTAGTAGAGCCCTAAGCCTTCTCTCCGGTAGAAAAAGTTTGGATGGGCCCCTGAGAACACACAAGTGGGGGAGGACCTTTTCTCGTGTGGAGCTACCCGAGAGCGACTCTGACGATAATAAATAGTGGTGGTTGAAGGGGGATTTTTTTTGCCGTTCTCCATGGACACAAAGACAGATCCCCTGCCAGTGATGCCCAACACTGACCCCAACAAGAGAAAGGCACTACTGGATGCCTTTGGTTGGCCCCTGCCGCTATCACTGGGTGGGATGGTATGCGCCTTCTCCGTCATCCCTTGGGAAAACCCGACCAAATCCTACAGGTGGCGTGTTAGGCAGGTCGGGATGACGGATCCAACTTGATGACCGGCTTCTGAGCGGTTAGGGTCACTACGCCTAACATCTTGTCCTAAGTGTGTTCGGTTTCGTGATCCAGATGAGCGCTGGGTCGTGTTCGAAGAGGTACCTGATCAGGAGAAGAAGGGGCCAACAAAAGGGATAGAGAAAAGGTGATTGTAAAGAGACGACGGAAGGGCAGGCGCACAATGAGGGAGAGTTGGTACAGGAAGATGGAGATTAGGGGTTAGCGAAGGAAAGAAGCGAGACTAAGCTGGGGCTGGACGGGCTGCTGAGTCCTATTAGCTTGTGAGCCAGAGAAACACATCGCGGCTTCCCTTACGGGGCGGGAGGGCGCTGCTTAAAATTATTGACCATCCCTGTTCTATATGAAGGATTTTTACCTTAACTCTTCCTACCATCCTGTTAAATGAGTAATACCATCAGTAGCAGTTTACAATACACGTGGAACAGTGATGTCATACATACGTTACAATATTTTACGTGTAAACTGAAAGTTGTGTTATCCTTCTCTACTTTTTGATGCATCCTTTCTTCCAATACACATTTATTTCTTTATAACTTTTTCTAGCTGTTGTTCCCTGACATGGTTCTTGAGCACAATCAGAGGTCAATTTCAAATAATATTATGTGCAATTTTTATTGAAATTAAACGATATTTTCAATAAAATGTAGATTTGGGTATTTTGTTCCTTAGTTTTGGGCTGTCATGCATAGTTGATTACAGACTCTTGCAATTCCATTCCCATTAATAGGAATATTAATATCTAGAGGTGTCAACCCTGTGGCTTCATGTTTTTCATTTCTGTCCTTGTTGCCAGTGGGCTTTTATATCTGTCACAGAGTGTTCGAAAACGCTTGTTCTTTGTGCGGGAAGCGCCATCCGCCCCTAGCTCGTAGCATCGTGGGCGAAATGCCTCAACAGGGAGACCGGTCCTCGTTCACTTTGGCGACGCTTCTATATGGCAGGAACACTTGGTTCGGCTCCCAGGTTAAACACTGTAGGTCCTTAGTAAAAAGGATTCAACCAGTGCAAATCTAGGGCAAAGTAGGTACCTATAACAAACAATTCTTCCCCTACTTTTTATAAATGGCATATTTTTCAAACTAGCCTTCATCGAAGTGCTTAGCGAGCACTTTACTGATCCCGCTAGTAAAACGAAGACACCTGGGCAAAAGGGCTCGCCCTCTCTCTCCCACCTATTCTTGCTGTTCCTATTTGTTCTTCTTCTGTCACTTATTGCCTTGGACCGATTATTTAGTCGTGTGTTTACCTTTCCAACAATTTGTATCAAGAATTTCAAGTGACGCGTCTCCCCTTTTCAGCAAAGTGCGCACGGGGGAATCTAATGTAACCTTAGTCCTCGTATTAAATTGTTTGTATTTGTATCTTCGTATGTCTCAAATATTAAAGTTATATACGACCTATACACTTGGTAGGAGTCGCCAAATGGGTACTATTAAATGGAAAAAAAATATAAACTAAGGTTAGGTGCCTATTTCCACCATGTGAGAACTCCTTTCTCCTCACTCAAACGTTTGAAACGTTTCCCCGCCTTTAAACACACGCATTAAACACATCAAACATTTTGAACTTACACTCCTGCACACACATCAAGCTCACCCCTTCCCCAAACACACGAGAATCGATATTGACCAGAGTAAAAGCACTTTTTAATCTATTTGCAAGAGAAGTTTACTGTTCGACTATCCGCTTTCCTATTGGTAGACACGAATCTCCAAAAGAAAAAATGATGCTTGAGTCCAGTGTTTACCAATATCATTTTCTGACGTGTGTAAACAGAATTTGTTCCCCTTCTACCCTCCTTAAGAGGCATTTTCCCATTGTATTTTTCCTCTTTTTTCACCTCTCATCGAGTTTAAATATTCTGTGTCATATTTTGGTACATTTTCCGGAAGAGATGGTTGATTCTAATCTAGCCGTTTGCGTGTTTTCAAATGCTCTGATAGTGAGTAGAGAGAATAAACTAAGAAACCCCCTTCGCGTATTGTTTCTGAGCCCGAGGAATTTTTGACACCAAGATTAAAAAGTAGGAGTTCATTGTTCTAAAATCGAGAGATTCAGAGTTTGAGGGTCGGGGCTGTCAGTAAGCCTTCATGGCGGACTATACTTCTTTGTTAACCCATTTGGGATATTTCTTGATACCCTATGATCCCATACAGCACCTTTTCAAGAAAGGAAAGTAGCCTGGTGCCAATGGGCGCTCAGAGAGGGAATACACAGAAGAAATATATATCTCTGCGGATGACCTAAGCTAATCTCACAATAGCAATTCATGTATTGAGATTTCGTTGGCTCGTTTAAAAAATTCAAGTAATTTTCACACAAAATAGGTCAGGAACTTTGAAATATGTGCTTATAACCTGTCAATTACTAACTACAGTATGTGTCTGCGCTAATTAGTTAAAATAAAACCTAGGGAAAGGTGAGAAGGAAGTGAAGATGAGCCCAAGATCTTAGTCCGAGTAAAATACTTGGGTGGTGGAACTCGGTGGACAGGCAACTAATACTTGAATCTGCTTCCCGATAAGGAATGAACTCAGGTCCTCTTTTGAGGATAATAGAGCACAAATATAAACATAGAAACTCATAAAATAAATCTAATTCTCTCAGACTCTTCCATGACCCTGCCAGTAAAGAAAACGAAATCGACAGTCTATAACAGTTTTTCAACCTTTTTTATCTCACGGCACATCAAGCCAGGAAGTAATATGGTCGAGGCACACCATCAGTATTTAAGAATATATTTAATCAATAATAAAAAATGCTAATGTTCATAAGTTAGGCATACTAATAATTTATTAATTTAGTGACCAAACGTCGTATGCTAGTACGAACATGAGTAAAAATTAAAAGCCTTATCATACATACCTAAAAATACCAATAAGAAATTTGTCCTTGGCGTTGCTTCATAATTTCCCTTATCTGAGGCCAAATGGTGGATAGACATACCTGCAAGTTCTCCTCCAGTATCTGAAGCCGCGACCTGTTCTTAATTTTTTCTGTGTTCATTGTATAGAATCCAGCTTCACACAGATATGAAGTTGAAAAAGGAAGAAGAGATTCGATTGCTTTCTTTGTAATTGCGGGGTATTCGTCTTGAATGGACAACCAAAAACAGTCATATTTGTGGATTCGTGCTTCAGTTCTTGATTTCCGTCAGCTCATCCTCTTCGGTAACAGTTAACTCTGCTGACTCGCAAGCACTTGCCACAAACGGATTTCTCAGCCATTCCAAGAATGATGTTTCAAATGATGGAAAATACTTTACAATGTTCTTACTCAGTAGCGACAAACTTTGTAGAATTAAAGTAAGAAAGTTTTGTCCAATCTGCAATTTTTTATTAATTCAAACATTTTAACTTTGTTTTCTATTTTTATTCTAGATCCCCACAATATTATTTTTCCCTTGAATGGGCTAATTTTGTCTGTACAAATAAGAATGTTTTCCTTCTTTTCTTGCATACTCTTATTAAGAATTTTCAAGTCTTGAAAAATATCAGCCAGGAAAGCCACTTTATTGCAACAAGATTCATCACAAAGTAGGTCAGACAGGTTGGACTCTTCTGATGTTAAAAATATAAAAATCTCCTCCCTTAGTTCATAAAATCTTGAAAGAAGTCGCCCTCGAGATAGCCACCTTACTTCTGTATCTAATAGAAGTTGTACGTGAGCAGATTCCATAACAGACAGAACACAGAGTTGAAAACAACCTCGATTTTATTGACCTACTTTTGATATAATTAACTATTTTTATTGCCTCATCTAATACTTGTTGAAGCTTAGGTACTACTGATTTTGAAATAAGGGCCTGTATACGCAGGAAACAATGTGTAAAAACAAGGCTAGTTTTTTCTGTTTTGCCAGTGCGATGAATCCTTTTATGCTTCCTGGCATAGAGAGGGCACCATCCGTGCAGATACTAATACATGATTCCCATGACAAATCATTAGAGCTGAAATAATTGTCGACAACCTCAAAAATTTCTTGACCTCTTGTTGTTTCTGGAAGTGGTTTGCAAAATATAAATTGTTCAATTATGTCTTCATTACAAACAAACCTGATGAATACTATGAGGTGAGCTTTTCCTATGATGTCAGTTGATTCATCCAACTGGATGACGAAATTCTTGGCTTCTTTTATTTTAGCTATGATTTGTGACTCAACATCTAGAGACATATCAGAAATACTAATGGTGTTATTTGACATGGGGCTTTTCAAAATCTCTTTTTCATATTTTTCGCCTAACATAATGTTCACAATTTTACGACATGCTGGTACTACAGGACGGGGCAGAGAGGACGGACGTTTTTGAAAAATTCACTCGATGCTCATTTGTCCACAGCGCCATGACTTCACCTGAAAAGAAAAGAAAAAAAATGCTACAGCATAACTTGTTTCTTGGGTTTTCTCAGATATAGTAGTGATTTTGGTCAGTTTTTGAGACTGGCGTGTTTGGTCAGTAATAATAAGAATTTTAAAATATTCAGTTGGTTTTTCACATAAATGAGAGTGCTTTGCTTAAAGGTGTCTTTTCAGTTTACTTGCAACCATTGCTTGGTTTGCCAGTTTCTCGTCACAAACAACACAGGAATGACGTGGCTCATCTTCTCCAGATGAAACGAATCCAAAGGACAAGTATACTTTTTGTACTGACGCAAAATTGATTTGGAAGTAACACTACAGGTCCTAAGTGTTTTAATTCCAGGACTAGCTCCAGCCACTTCGCTGTCATCATTTTCTAACTATTGTTTCTTTGTAAGAAATCTATCCCTACCTCATAAGACCTGGAAACTAGAAAATATGACTCTGAATATTTATTTTAAAAAATGCAACTAAAACAAGGAAAACACTAAGTGCATTAACATGAATTAAAAATATTTTAAAGAAATTAATATTAAGCAGACACTACACGAAAATGATAAAGAATAATAGTGCAAATTACCTAGCAGGAGATCAAATACACTAAATTTAAAAAGTATAAATAAATATAAAATGCAGTAAAGAAAAAATTCATACTGCATTCCTCTCCAAAATACAGTAAAGATTTTAAGACATAAACAGCAAAAAAAAATTAAGAAAAGAAAAACATTCAGTGTACAAGAAAAAATAATGCACTTAATTTCTAAAATTAAATACAATTAAACAAACCTATCAACTTATTTAATTAACAAAGAATAAACAACAATGAAAAACAGAAATAGTATTTGCCAAAAACAAAAATTTAAGGATTAAACTTCATAAATTTCTCATTTTTTAAGCAATTATATATCAATTATAAACATCAGCCTTAATAATATATTAACATACCTTCCTTAAATCTTCCATAACACACTTGCAGTCGCTTTAAGAATTAATCTTCTTAAATTTCTCACACTTAATAAGAAATTATATATAAAATCAAAATACCAAACTTATAAATCTTAATATGCCTAAAGACAAAAAAAATATATATTGGATTGATATATTGATATTGGTAAAAATCTGGCATCTATAGCTGTGGTAGGACACTCTGCTACAGCAAGACACTTTATTGTGTCGCAAGTACGAAAATTTTATGATACATTCGTACAGTGCCGAAATTGGCTCATTGCTCTTTCTTGTTTGAGGGAGAATCAACTTTCATCAAATCTCCCGCGGCACACTGGTTGGGAATCGCTGGTCTAGAACCTCCGGTGTGTTCGTTATCTTGATCGCGTCAGAATTGAATGGACTACACAAAGCTTAGACAAAATGCACCCATTAGTCGACTACGTATAATTTAGCGATTTTTTTTTCTAGTGTCATTTTAGTTGGACATTGTATCATCTTATTTCCTTTGTCCGATTACGTCTTGCCCTCTTTCGATATCAAATCCATTTTTATAATTATTCCCGTGAGCGAAATTTTCAAAATTATACTTTATAGTTTGTTTGGGTTGATACATGCGCGGATCCGGAGGGGTGTCAAGGGGGCTGAAGCGCCCGCCTCCCCCCAAAAGAAATTCAGACCCGTTTATTTGTCTATATTTTTTTTAAGCCATACTTGTATTCTGCTATTCAGAAAGAGTTATGTAATAATATAGAATATATATAAAAGTTTTTTTTTAAGCCATTGCGATCGAATTCATCTCATATGATAGTCTGTCTAAAGTACATACAGGAAAATCTGAAAAAATAATTAAATTCAGTATTATTCCTTAGCTGACGTCCAAAAATTGCATTAAACCACAATTCCTAATATTTTGATATGTGGAAAAAAAAAAGGATCTGAGAGAGTTAGTGCTCGCTCCCGTGTGATGCACTGTTATTTATTCTCAATGTTGTGCAAGATAAACATTATTAATGTTCAATGCACTTTTCTGAGACTCCTCAGATGGAGGAATTCAGGTTATTATCCCCCCTCCCTAATTTATAGCCTGGATCCGCCGCTGGATTGATACAGAGATTCATGAAATGGACTAATGAACATTTTCGAAATTCTTGCACGTGGCCTTTCGAAATTATATTCTTACCAAATTGATGGCGTTCCAATGGCGTTTCCTCCTTTTTCATTCCTTCGTCATAATAAAACCAAAACCTTAAAAATTGCTAATTAATTATGAGCCTGTATCTATAAACTGTGATTAATGATTCTTTTCACGCACCCTTCCTAGGCCGATCAATCTTTAACTTAACACAACAACCACAACAAAATATCAATTTTACTAACGAAACTACGGAAAGTAAATTAATATTCTTTTGAAACACTCGAATGTAATTAGCTGTCCTATACAGAGATTTGAATTCCTGGAATTTAAATTAAGACAGCGAAATGGCGGCCAGTGAAGGAAAGCTCCATGTAAAATTTGTAAACCACATTGTTTATCAAAGAGTAGATGACTCGATTCGTGAACACAACGTTTTGCATTTAATATTGACGACCGAAAAGTAATAAGAATAATAGAAAAACCATATAATAAATATCAAACACGTGAAATATAAAATTAAAACAAAAATTTGTGATTTATATCGACTCACAAACGCCCTGAGTGCTCTTGGGGCATTCGAATCTCGGCATCACCTGCTTCGTGATATCCGTGACGCCACGGTTTTGGCAGGCCGGGCGGATGTCGATATTATCTTCTGCTGGGTTCCTGGACGTGTAGGAATTGCGGGGAATGAGCGCGTCAAAGAGTTGCTGGGGTAGAGTGATCTCTCCCCAGTTTTCGAAAAACGAGAACAGTAGCGATTCACTCTACCCATATCCTTTTAACAAATCTAACAGAAAGGCCTTGCCTCTCTGAACCAGCTGTTGAAGCCTGGTATGCGTGACATAGTCCTGACCAGGTGCGGTGTCCCCGCACAAAGCGAGAACGCAACGTAACTCACTCAATGTAGCCCTGTCTTTGAAGGAATTTTCGCTTCTGTAAGTAAAGTACAAACGTGATTTCGCGGCCTTCCGAGAAATCACGACACGTACGGAATGCGGATGAACAGCATCACGGCTAGAGAATGCGAAGAAATTACAAGCAAAGGACTACGCCACGGATGCGCGGTCCGAGATTGTGATCCCATTCTCTTGAAGAACGGGAGGGGGTTTCTGTGAGAATTTGCCCCAAATCCTTTGTACTCTTCCACATCTCTGCTGGAAGGGGTCTTCGCGTAAAGTGAAGACTCTTATGCCTACCAGGAAGAGCTCCAGGCCTGTTTCAAAAATACCAAAACTTAGTCCTATCTTGGCGAAATTCGAGAGGTGCTTATAGCCTATGATAGACATAGCGCTTCTGTTTGAAGTCCCTCTCACTCTGGGCTGACCACCACGGAAGCGGCCGTCGTGCAATATGGCCAGAATATGGCATCAACAGCATCACCTCGGTGCTGCCGGAAGATGTTCTCGCTACGCTCTACGTGGACGACCTATCGATCTCTTTTGGCGCGGCCCAGATGCCAACTCTGGAGCGTCGACTCCAACAGGCATTGAACCGCGTCTCTCGCTATGCCGAAGCGCACAGGTTGCGGTTTTCTTTGGCCAAGACTAAGGTGGTGCACTTCTGCCGCCATCCATGGCTTCAACCCGACCCAGATTTGTCTCTTAATGCGGGTGCGCCTGGATGTGGTTGAGTCGCACCGTTTCCTTGGTCTTGTATTCAACCGACGCCTCACCTGGGAGGCTCATATTCGCAGCCTTAGGGTCTCTTGTACCCGCGTCATGGACATTCTCCGCTCTGTGACGTTCAGCGCTTGGGGCGCTGATAGGGCTACTTTCTTACTTTTTTATCGATCCTTTGTTCGCTCAAAGCTCGACTACGGATGCGAGTTTTATGCATCCGCAGCCGAGCGTTTATTGCGAAAGGTGGATTCGATTCACCACACCGGCCTTCGCCTTGCGACCGGTGCCTTCCGCACTTGCCCCATTGAGAGCCTGTTGGTCGATGCTGGAGAGATGCCACTCGCTCTGCGCCGCGTGCAGTGCATCACTCGCCTGTACGCGCGAGCCCGGCGCCTCCCTCAGTCGCCAACAGCTCTCACTGCATCCGCAGCTGATCTCGATGGTGCTTTTGCCGCCGAGAGACGCCAGTCATACCCTAAACCCAAATTAGGGCCAGGAAACTCCTTCGAGAGGTAGATATAGCTCTCGGGCCGGTAGCGCCCATGGATCTGCCCAGGACGCCACCCTGGAAGGTACCACATTTGGCTATTTGTCGCCACACCTCTGCTCCCAAAGCTTATACTGCGCCGGGAGTATTGCGTTCGACCTTTTTCAAGCACATATCGTGTCACGCTGGAACCGTGCCAGTGTATACGCATGGCTCCAAGTCCCGAGAGGGGGTTGGCTTCCACGCCGTATCCACTCTGTTTGAAGTCAGCGGGGCTCTACCAGACGCTGCGTCTGTCTTCACGGCCGAGCTGGTGGCAATACACCACTCGGTACGGGAGATTACGCGACGTGCCCGGTTCGGAGACCGGATTGTGATCCATAGCGACTCACAAAGCGCCCTCAGTGCTCTCGGGGCATTGGAATCTCCGCACACCCTGGTTCGCGATATCCGTGACGCCATGGTTTTGGCGAGCCGGGAGGATTTCGAGATTATCTTCTGCTGGGTTCCTGGACATGTAGGAATTGCGGGGAATGAGCACTCTGATGAGGGTGCCAAAGAGTCCGCGAGGACTCTGCGGCCGGACCAGCGTTTCGCTCTTCCTCACACCGACTACATGGCAGGAATACGGGCAGCTCTTCGGACTGCTTGGCAAAGAAGATGGAAGACGGTCGAAGGGAACTTAAAGTTGCGTGCCATTGCGCCGCGACTGTTCCCATGGACCTATCCCCCAATGCCGCGGCGGCTTCAGGTTGCTTTCTGTCGTCTCCGAATCAGACACACTCGTGTGACGCATCGCTATTTGATGGAGCGCTCGCCTGCGCCCTCTTGCAACGACTGCGTCGTCCCCCATACTGTTCGGCACATTCTTGTCGAATGTCCCAGTCTGGGTGATCTTCGCGCACGATACCTGTCCCGGTACCGGGATGGGCGGGGTCGCTACCGCCTGTCCCTTGTACTCGGGACAGATTTGTGCACATTGACTTGTGGATTTGTTGACTTTTGGGGGGAGGCTGGCCTTCTCCTTTTCATTTAACCAGGTTTAATTGTTGTTTTTGTTATTGTTTTGTTATTGTTATTGTTATTTATTTTTATTTTTGTTTTCTGTTCAATTTTTTAAAGTAGCCTAGAACTAGGCTGTTTGTTTACGGCGACTTATGCCTAAGTCGGCAGTTGCCAGATAGCCCCTTAAATAAATAAAAAAAAAAATTCTCCGCAATCGACACACTTGACCACACACGATTAGGACTTATCGTGTGCGCCTTTGGAGCAACTTCCACAGACTTTGGGTAACACCGACTTTGCATCTATAGTTGAGGGATTTAGATGGCCGAAGCGATGGCAGTAGTAGCACCTCCGCCTAGGGCCTGAATGCCTTCAAGCGCTACCGATACCAACCGGCACGCACCGACTTAAGGTGCTCGTCAGGGTGCAACGTGATGAAGAGTGTAGCGGTGGTTCCCGAGGTCCCTACCTGTTTTCTAATCACACATTTGAACTTGACCTCTCCTTGGTCCGTCAGCTCTAAGGTGATATCATTAATGGAGTAGTACACGACTTCCCTCGCATAAACCACTCCTTTCACGAAATTCATGGTAAAGTACGGCGTCACACTCACCGGCGTGCCATCAAGTGTCCGAAGGGCAATAATCACGGCCGCCTCGTAGGTATCCGATGCATTCGACATAAGGCTCCTTTGCAAGAAACGGGTCACTTACGCTTCTTAACTAATCAGGCTAGCTTGTGCTCTCCTCTGATGGATCATGTTGCCCTTGGCCAATACGCTGCCATCAGTTGAGCGAATAATACAAAAGCATTTGAAACCAGTGGTTTCGAAAACGCCAGAAAATCTTTGAATGAGGGTCCCCCTAGGTAATCGAGGCTCCACTAAGTGCACTTGTGACTTTCCTCTTTGTCTGACCCTCTTGCTGAAACTGTGCCAGTGTATACGGATGGCTCCAAGTCCGAAGAGGGGGTCAGCTTCCACGCCGTATCCCCTCTGTTTGAAGTTAGCGGGGCTCTACCAGGTGCTGCGTCTGTCTTCAAGGCCGAGCTGGTGGCAATACACCACTCGGTACGGGAGATTACGCGACGTGCCCGGTTCGGAGACCGAAATGTGATCTATAGCGACTCACAAAGCGCCCTCAGTGCTCTCGGGGCATTTTACTCTCCGCATCCCCTGGTTCGCGATATCCGTAACGCCACGGTTTTGGCGAGCCGGACGGATGTCAAGATTATCTTCTGCTGGGTTACTGGACATGTAGGAATTGCGGGGAATGAGCGCGCCGATGAGGGCGCCAAAGAGTCCGCGAGGACTCTGCGACAGGACCAGCGTTTCGCTCTTCCTCGCACCGTCTACATGGCAGGAATACGGGCAGCTCTTCGCGGCTGTTTGGCAAAGAAGATAGGAGACGGTCGAAGGAAACTTAAAGTTGCGTGCCATTGCGCCGCGACTGTTCCCATGGACCTATCCCGCAATGCCGCGACGGCTATAGGTCGCTTTCTGTCGTCTCCGAATTGGGCACACTCGTGTGACGCATCGCCATTTGATGGAGCGTTCGCCTGCGCCCTATTGTGACGACTGCGTCGTCCCCAGACTGTTTGGCACATTCTTGGTCGAATGTCCCAGTCTGGGTGATCTTCGCGCTCGTTACCTGTCACGGTACCGGGATGGGCGGGATCGCTACCGCCTACTCGGGACGAGTGCGTGCACCTTGACTGGTGGCCTTGTAGACTTTTGGGGGGAGGCCAGCCTTCTCCCTTTTATTTAACCATTTTTTTTGTTTTTTTTCCCTTATGTGTTGCACGTTCCTGCGCTGGGGGACCTCCCTCCGACACAGGAGCTTACTTCCTGCTAGTTGGCTTTTCCCTTTTTTTAATTTTTGGTGTTGGGTTTGGGTGTTTTGTGTGTGTTTTTGAATTTGTTTTTGAATTTGTTTTTAAAGTAGCCTAGTACTAGGCAAGTTTTTAATACGGCAACTAATGCGCAAGTAGGCCGTCACCAGATGAGCTCTTAAAAAAATATATATACATTGTCTGACACTCCCTCTCTTGGGGAGCACGTGGGCCAGACTTGCCGATCTTGGCTCGTTCCCTTACCGAAACGGCAGCGAAACCGTCCGTTCCCGGGGCTCCATGATGGGGAGAGGACCCGTAATGTTTTTAGGTTTTTGTTTTGTTTTTTTAACAACCTCCAGGACCTAATGCAATGTTGGTTGTCAAACTTTTTTATACTAGCCGCATCATTATTTATGTATGCAAATGATCACTACTAATTTTCATATATATATATATATATATATATATATATATATATATATATATATATATATATATATATATATATATATATATATATATATAACAGTAAAAGGAAAGCAAGTACTGGATATAACATATATTGCCAACGTTTCGATCCAACGTTTTCGGTATGTTTCTGCTTCTAGCAAGCCGGATCTTCAGCAGGAAAAGGAGAGCAAGTAATGAATATAACATATATTGCCAACGTTTCGGGCGCTGTCCCCATCTTCTAGGCTAGAATATTAAAGATTTATATAAGAACAATTGCTTAACAATTATGAGAACAATGATAATTAATGGCTTTAGGCTAAAAATGCACTAGGATGTAAAACAAAAACAAAGAGTCAAAATGCAATATAAAAGACAAAAATTTGTATATTAAGATAAAAAATAAATAAATTCAAACGAAATTAATAAAGTTAATTAATTTCGTTGGAATATATGTTATATTCAGTACTTGCTCTCCTTTTCCCGCTGAAGATCCGGCTTGCTAGAAGCAGAAACATACACGAATATATATATATATATATATATATATATATATATATATATATATATATATATATATATATATATATATATATATATAATGGGATAAATGGATATAAACCACCCAACATTCAGGTCACGTATCAGGTGTCTTATAATTTTTAAACCTTTTTCTAAAAACAATTTATACAAACTACCCAAATTTCGGATCTAGACTCTAAATACCTTGAAAGTAACATGGAAAATAAGCGATACTATAAGTGATATTTTTTAGGATGACAAATGATTTTATAATTTTATTTTTTAAACAACCATAAAATAGAAAATAGACCGATTGAACCTAAATAACATACACTTCTAATAAGATTTTAGCTAATAAAATGTAAACAAATTCTGACAGTTTGTTGAAGCAATTCAAGTAAGTTTGTGATATGGGGATGGAATTAAAATAATACCTTCTATCTCTTCAATTCATTATCACAAATATTCGAATAGAATAATCTTATTCACTTCATATCTTGCATCATAATTATCTTTTATTTGAAGATATATCTTCTTACTTTCAAATATTGATGGTAATAATAAGTTAAAGCATAGGTTTGCAGAAAGAAAAATTCACTATATTACAAACAAGATGGTCCCTTACGGCAATAATTGTTTAAATGAAATTTTGTTTCTTATGCGATAACGCTCGTGCCATTGTGGTTCGCGTTTCTAACCGTTATTTTTCAATTATAAACTTAAGAGCAAATTAGAGAGGTTGTAAAAGCCACTTTTGCAGTTTGGCTTCAGTTCATAATCAAGTTTAGGGGTGACGAGGCAAAGAGGACTTCGGCGAGAGGGGAAAAGATCGACTACGATAAGTGGAAAAGTGCATAACGTTAGAAATATCAGAAATCAATTAAAAACATTTTTAACAACAAATAAACTCCCTGGACAAATTATTAGGACCACCCTTAAAGAAATCTCGTTTTCAGTAAAACAAAGCAAGATAATCTAAAGAAGCTTGAATATGAGGTCATAAAACAAAAAACAATATTTCTATTTTATAGTTTGAGAGTCTAATAATTATTTTTGCACCTATTGCTTTTATTAGTTCCTGAATACTAAGATGCCATTTTTAAGTCCTCGTCATCAAGCCTGGTACACTTGTTACCTGGAGGAGCTGTAGGTACACCCTAAAGGCCAGAGTGCAAAAATAGGATAAGTCTTCACTGGGTTGACTTAAAATCTCTGATGGGGCCTGGGAAAGTTATCCCTTGGCCCCACTCAGCACTACTTTACGTTTTTATTATTAGTATTAGGATTATTCGTTACTATTTTTAGCATTATTATTCTTATTATCATTTAGTATGATTTTTATATTAGTATTAGTATGCATTTTGATATACTACTATTATTTATCATTATTTAGTATTATTATTAGGTATTTAATTATTTACTTTGATTAGTATTAGTTATTAATAATATTTATTAAAAGTATTATTTATTATTATTATTATGGCTCTGCACTCAACCTTTTCTACCCGCACTTTACACCAGGAGGAGTGTTTCCACCTGTACAGAGTTTGGTCCGGTAGCTATGATGTCAAGGCGGACTGCATGCCATCCTGGGATCACCTAGTACCACCTAGTGTCCACGCCTATATTTACTCCTCTATCTAACATACCCTACTACCCCTTTCCAAACTTGATCTCTGTTTCCACAGAGGTTCGGGCTGACGGCACACTTTCGTCCTCTTATGAGCCTGTCGTAGGTCAGGTAAGATCTTCTGACCTCCGTTTGCTTTCCGTGTCTCCAAACGGTTGAAAGATAGCGCGCAGGGCAACTCTGCAGTTGAGCCTTGCCTTGAATAATGAAATTGAACTTTGGGTTCCAATAAATCTCTAAGACTGACTAATTATACTTAGCAGAATTAGTTCAATTATCTAGAAGGTTCTGTATATCAAACTGGGCGAAACAAAATAAACTTTACTACTGTACAAACACAAATAAAATACTGGACATGAAAGATAAATAAAAAATAAAATGATGGACATATAAGATAAATCAAGGTATACACACTCGGCCGCACACGACCGACAACAATTCCGGGTGGATCTGGCAACCAAAGATTCGGCTGCTCGAGAGGAGCACGAGGGAAAGGGGGGGCACTGAGCTCGAGTACTTTCCAACAGCGCGGGTTGGATTTGTACTTAAAGCTTATTCGTACTCGGTCTGTTCGAGGTTATGACGGAAAATACAACCTGTATTCTAGTAACCACAGTCAGCCTTGAAAGTAGGGATCGAGGGAGTATTTGCCGGGGAGAAAGCTGAGCTCGAGAGATCTTTTCCTCGTTTGTTTCTTTTTTTCTTGCTTTCGGGATCTTGGGGTTATGGGAGTCCGAGAGCTTTAAAGGGAGACAAAATAGACACTAGTAAGGATAATGCAAGCGATCAGGGCACTGGGTCATATTACAAAAATTATCGCTGGGTCTAGTTTAAGTACGAAATTATTCAGAGGGCAATTAATGTTTTACTTAATATTTAACAATTATCCCAACTTAATTCCCGCCTACACTCGGCTAGAAATCATAGCCTGCAGGCCTTACCTTATGCGACGCCTCCTCTTAGCAGAATACTAATTTACCCAGGCCAATGCTTTAATATATATACAGGGCCCCGGAAGTGAAAGTTACAGAGGCGCCGGAAGGGGGATTTTGCTCTATCTATATAGAGGCGCACCGGAAGTATATTTAAAGCTTCACGCCATGTCGCGGAACCCCTCGTTGTTACGATTAGGCTCGCTATAGGCCGTGTTATCGAACGGAAGTGACCTTAAAAGAATCCGATCGTAGCACCCTTTCGACCTGTGGAGGGCTCCCCTCTCACCATCGTCATGCGGCATGTGGCTTCCCCTTCGGCATCTTTGGAGCCTCCCTCGGGCAGTTCCAACTTAGAAAAGCAAGTGGCCCGCCATGCGCTTTATCAGAGGCCCCCTTCAACCCTCTTTTATTGGAGAATAGGCTTACTCCTCTTCTAGGCCTAGGGGTACGGGGGATTTCCCCCTCACCTCGTTTTGTGGAGTGGCTCATGGACAACACCATCTTTAGATCAATTGCAGTCCCCCCCTATTTTATCACGAGGGGCTGCCAAGAGAGTAAGCACGCGGCCTAAAATCCATCGTTCCCGGTGGCAACGACTCGATAGAGCCAACTACCTTAGGGGACAAAGGAAAGCGGGGCGAGTCAAGCCGTGCGCTATGCAGTCATGCACCTTGACATTACAGGGGTCGGCGTGCTTCCCCCCTCTCTCCCCCCAAAAGAGGATGTTCAGTAAGTTAGCCGTTAATGTCTTCGTTAGTCGAGAAGAAATCGACTACATTCTCGTCCAAAGAAGAATTGAGTGATTGTCGAAGAGCCAAAGAAGAGAGAGTTGTCACTCAGTGTTGTTCGTGAAGATAGTTTTAGGCGCGCTTCAACCCTTCTCAGCACGTCTTCGGATTTTAAGGAACGGAAAAGCCATCCCCGAAGCATCCTCCCCTTGCCTCTTAAGGAAAGAGGCCCCCATCTTCAATTTCCCGAAGTTAGATTGAGCATCTCGTGAGACGCCCACAGGTTCAAGATCGAACTTACCTCCCTGGTCAACGCCGCACATCAAAGTAAAAGGGATTTTACCCCCGCTTCATCACGCTCCTCCCACCTTTACCGCGTCGAACCTCAAGGATCCCCTTTGCTCTAAAACTGCATAATTGTAAGATCAATTCTCAATTAATTATCCCTCGCTTCAAACTTAATTGATAGTGTCAATCATCTTAGCCGTGAACCGTCAATATTTAATTGCATTGCCATTTAACTTGCCCTATATGTGTGGTCCTATTAAATTATATTTTGTAGCCATGTTTGAATATTCCTTTGCCTAGCAATTGTGTATTTAAAGCACCTTTAAAGCCATCCCCAGGTGGAGCCTTAATTTCGGTCGGCCAGTAGGCCAGTGTGCGTATAACAGCGTACACCTGGCCATACTACAACATAAATCTTATCATGAAAAACAACCCAGGACCTCACCTAACACCTAAGCAGAAAGTCATTTAATATATGAATATACTTGAAAAATGAGAGACTGTAAGCTCCTACCTCATTCATATATCGGAATGACAGAAACAAAGAAAACAGGAAGAATGAGTTACCATTTAAACAATGGTGCCCCCAAAACGCACACGTTGGAAAAAGATGGAAGACAACTGGACAGGAAGTCACTCGAAGATAATACCAAAATCCTATCATATGCTCCACATCGTCGACAGCTAATTATATTAGAAGTATTTTATATAAAATATAATTAGCCTAAATTAAATATGCAAACAAACATACAATTCACTCTGCCTTCCTCACGTCCCCACGCACAGAATAATAATCCCCAGTCAAATTAATCCTGTGCCCATTATAGATTAAACATTTGAAGCAGTATCAAAAAGTTCATTTCAATGTAACTTTTTGTGTTTAAACAGTCTCAAAAAACTTCATTTCAATGTACCTTTTGTATTTATTAATTTAAATTCCCTATAAGTATGTTCGTATATTTTTTAAATGAATAACGATGTATATAAAGCCCCGTTCTTCAATTGCTTAAGTTGCAAATATCAACCTTTGATAATGATACAAGTGTGTATCGAACGTTAATATTTTTCTGATGAATTTTGGTAAACTTATCTACCAGATGTAGAGTGAAGGTGTGCTGCCCGGTCTCCTTTATCAATCTTTGTTTTCATCAACAAACAGTGATATTGCTTATTTATCGAATAAAAGTGAATACTAGTGTTTTTAAACTGCATTGAATACTAAAAATTATAAATCTACGTATATAAGTTAATTTATTTGGACATATAAAGTGATATTACCGCATTACGTCAAAAATTCTCATGTTCCCTCTGAGTCTGTTTTGAAAGCCATTAGGCCTAAACTCAACTGAGTGATTAGAAGTAACAAGGAGTAACAAGGAAAGTAAGTACCCTAGGAGACCTTACGGTCCATTCAAAGAGGGTACCTTTGGACTAGCAATCGAACAGGCACATGGCTGCTCAATTGTTTTGCGTCCCTGAACGGCCACTTTTCAAGACTTTGTCTAGTCTTGACTTAAACTGGTCAACAGATTCACTGTTGACAACTTCCACTAGAAGTGCGTTCCACTTACTGCAAATACTGTACGTGAAAAAGTTTCCACACAGATTGCGGTTGTAACGCTTCATTTCAAGTTTGAAGCCGTGATTGCGCGTTCTGTTCTCACTCAGTGTGAAAATATCCCGGTAGTCAACATTGTCGAACCCTCGAAGTATTTTGCAAACTTCGATGAGCTGACCACGCAGTCTACGGGTTTCCAGCGAGAACAGATTTAATTCCCTTAGTCTATCCTCATAACTTTTATGTCGGATAGAGGGAATCAGCTTGGTTGGCCTGGCTTGTACGCGTTCCAACCTTGCGATATCCTTTCGAAACGAAAGACTCCAAAATTGTACGGCATACTCCAGGTGCGGCCGAACCAGGGAGTTGTACAGACAAAGTACTATCTCCTTGTTATGGTATCCAAACTGGCGCTTTATGTATCCTAACATCCTTTGGGCTTTCTTCTCTGCCTCAATGCACTGTTTCGAGAACTTGAGGTCGCTAGTGATAGTTACACCCAAGTCCTCAGTGTCACTCGATTCAAGAGCAGTGCCCTTAAGGATATACTGAGATTGGGGGTTTCTGTGGCCGATATGCATTACTTTGCATTTGCCACGTTAAAAGGCATTTGCCACGTGTCCGACCACTCCCCAATCTTCCCAAGATCTTCCTGCTGGCGGGCAGTATTTCCATCCTTTGCAACGTTCATACCAAGCTTGGTATCGTTGGCAAATTTGGAAATCTTGGCAACCATGTCACCATCCATGTCGTTGACGTAGATGATGAATTGTAGTGGTCCAAGGACAGAACCTTGAGGCACCCCGCTATTAACGGGCCTTCACTTAGAAGCCTGTCCATTCACCACCACCTGTTGCCGTCTGCCACTTAGCCAGTTCTCGATCCAGCCGGCTACTTTTCCGTCTATGCCCAGCGCTCGCACTTTCCGGAGAAGGCGGCGGTGTGGTACCTCATCAAAGGCTTTCTGGAAGTCTAAGTACACCACATCCACCGCCTTGTCCCGATCGTGCTCACTGAACACGAAGTGGAAGAATTCCACAAGGTTCGTCAGGCATGACCGTTGCCTTCGGAAGCCGTACTGGGAACTCCTCAGTAGCAGGTTTGACTCTAAATACGACGTCATTTTGTCCACCATCATGCTTACCATGAGTTTACCGACTATCGAAGTCAGACTGATAGGTCGGTAGTTCGACGGTTGGCTTCGGTCTCCTTTCTTGAAGATAGGAGTCACCTCCGCTTCACGCCAGTCTCTAGGAATGCTTTCGGTCCGGATTGACATGTTAAAGATTGCGCTCAGGTGTCGTAACACTTGATCACGCACTTCTTTTAACACTTTAAGTAGAAACCCGTCCGGTCCATGGGACTTATTCGTCTTTAGGTCAGTGATCTTTTTCTTTATTTCTCCTTCGGTGAAGTATATATCCTCCAGCTTTTCCCCCGAGTAGGAATCCATTGGCTGGGGGATGGGACCACACTCTTCAGTAAGCACTGAAGAGAAGTAGTCGTTGAGGAGGTTAGCATTTTCTGCATCTAAGTGCTTTAATGTCCCCTCCTCATTTCTCAAAGGGCCAATCGTTCGACGGATTGGTTTACGGCTGTTCACATATCCAAAAAACTCCTTGGGATTCTCTTTACAGATTCTCGCCACTCGGAGTTCCTCAGAACGCTTAGTCGCCCTTATGCTGGACTTCACTCTCCTGGCTAGCCTCCGGTATTCGTCAAAGTCACCCGAGATCTTCGATTGTCGGTACACAGTTCTCTTCTTCATAAGCAGTTGGCCGATTTCTCGATTAAACCACTTTGGTTGAACAGAAGACCGACGGGGACATTTCAGAGGGATGAAACGCGATTGAAGACTCATGAATGTGGTCTTGAAACTGTTCCGCGAGTCTTCAACAACATCGCACACTTCTAGCCTCGCGTCAGTCAGTCCAGCACGAAGACCTGCAAAGTCTGCTCTTTTCAAATCGAGTTTCTTCGATTTACTAGTTGCAGGCCCTGCCTTCGGAGCTTTTACTACAAATCTAATTAGTCGGTGGTCACTGCCACCGAGCTCTTCGCCAACAGAGAGGTCCTCAACGATGTCATCCTCAGAGGTGAAAACCAAGTCGAGGATATTGTTTCCTCTCGTTGGCTCTCTCACCCATTGAGTGAGGAACTCGTTGTTCGTGAACTCCAGGAGTAGTGCGTTCTCGCCACAGGGTTCTCTGGTTTCCCAGTCAACTTGTGTGTTGAAATCACCCATGACGATACACACTCTGTCTTCGACAAGTTTTCCTAGTAGCTGGTACAGATCTCTGTCCTTTTCAACGAGTTGGGCAGGAGGTCTATAAAGCACCAGGGTCCTGTATTTGGCAGGACCTATCTCTAGGTCAACACCTAGTAGTTCATGGTCGGATACGATGTTGCAATCCGTCGAGTTGAGAGTATCCTTGACATACAACATCACACCACCACCCTCTCTGTCTGGCCTATCTTTCAGGGAGAGCTGGTAACCGGGAATCGTGAATTCACCTTCAAAATCTCGGCTTGAGGTTTTTATCCACGACTCCGTTATGGCCACCATCTCAGGTTCCTCTGTTACTACGAGGCCACGGAGCTCAAGAAACTTATTCCTGATTGACCTCGCATTGAACAGAAGAACTTTGAGGGAGTCCCCTAGTGTATGACTCACTACGCTCTTCCGTTTCCCGGCTTCTCTGTTTTCGTGGTCACACCCTTTTTGACGACCTCCGAGAAGGTCGTTCCAGGAGTGACACGGGCATGCTGGCGCACGTCCGCTTTAGCTCTGTTTCGAACGCTCCTTTGGGTGCATTCCACGACATCTTGAATTAGGTTGGCGAGAAAGGCCTTCCCTTTAAAGGGGAGATGTACCCCGTCCCTTTAGTAGAGGTCGTCTCTACCGATAAAGGTACGATAGGGGGCCACGAAGAAGACTCCTTCTGCCGTGCAGAGATCCGCCAACCTTCTGTTCACTGCGATGCTTCTTTCGTGAGCGGTTCGGGATGGACCTCTTCTTGGAAGCATCCCAACCACCACACGTTTGCGGGTTTTAAGCCCTATGTCAGCTCTGCCACATTCATCTTGATTAACTAATCTCTTCACTCTTTGAATTAATAAATTAAAACAATTACTCATCAATCAAAACCTAACAACCTTCAAAATAAAAATTTTAACAATTAAACATTACTGTTTATCCCAGTAATTAAACAAACTCCCATAGCACATAAGGACTGTTGTCACATTTCTCTATTCATCCTTAAAAAGAATGGCTCCTCCTACTCTCAGGAAGGCAGACAAAGAAAAAAATACTCCAATTACAAGAGGAAAAACAGAATTAAATGAACCAGTTAATTTTAATGAACTGCAGACCCATATTTTCTCATCTACGCTATCAGGTGATGCCAAAGACATTAGGAACGTTCTCTTTAAGTTTTTTGAATCATCTTTTACCAAACAAGAACAAAAAATTACCTCTATTGAAAAATCTAACGAAGAAATGAGATCAAAAATCGAAAAATTAGAAGAAGAGGTTGATTCTTCCGACGCTTATGAAAGACGAGATACGATTATATTCTCCAGCAATATACCTGAAGCTACCAATAATGAAAACTGCAGCAACATCATCTGCAAACTTATTAAAGACAACTGCCACATACAAATGAAAGAAGCTGACATCTCTGTTGCTCATCGTCTAGGTCCCAAACCTAAAAGTACAAGGTCCCGAAAAAAGAAACATAATTGTGAAGTTGCGCAGAAGTGATCTGAAGCGTGATATCTTCTCAGCATGCAAAGAATTTAAACCTTCATTCTGTGTAAACGAACAACTGACTCCAAATCGCAACAAAATCTTTTTTGTCCTCTGCCAAGCTAAAAAGAAATTCTTCACAAAAGATCGCTGACTGCACTACCAGAGATGGATTCATCAACGTTTTCCTGCCATCACCCTCCGGTCGCCGTGACCTACGTATAGTTATCAATACCCGAGCGGCCTTCCAAAAATTTATGTTGGAACACCTCAATTCGACGCTTGCAGACTTTAATGGTGAGAATCTCTGGAACGATCAGTAATAATACCTTCGGTGATATTACTGCTTTAGATGAGAAAAACCCCCCAAACAAACCATGTTTTGACCTAGCATTCACTTACTTACTTTTTTTTTTTTAAGAGCTCATCTGGCGACTGCCTACTTGGGCATTAGTCACCGTATTAAAACTGGCCTAGTTCTAGGCTACTTTAAAATAAAATTAAAGAGAGAAAAAAAAAACAACACCCCAAAAGGGGGAAAGGAAGCAAGCTGGTGCGTCGGGGAGAGGTCCCCCCGGCGCAGGAGCGTGCAACTAAAGGAAAAAAACAAACAAAAAATAAAACAAAAAAAACAAATGCAAAAAAACAACAAAACAAAACAAAAAACAAACAAACCTTGCTTAAATAATAGGGAGAAGGCCGGCCTCCCCCAAGAAGTCAACAAGTCCACAAGTCAATGTGCACGAATCTGTCCCGAGCACAAGGGACAGGCGGTAGCGACCCCGCCCATCCCGGTACTGGGACAGGTATCGTGCGCGAAGATCACCCAGACTGGGACATTCGACAAGAATGTGCCGAACAGTCTGGGGGACGACGCAGTCGTTGCAATAGGGCGCAGGCGAGCGCTCCATCAAATAGCGATGCGTCACACGAGTGTGTCCGATTCGGAGACGACAGAAAGCAACCTGAAGCCGCCGCGGCATTGGGGGAGAGGTCCATGGGAACAGTCGCGGCGCAATGGCACGCAACTTTAAGTTCCCTTCGACCGTCTCCCATCTTCTTTGCCAAGCAGTCCGAAGAGCTGCCCGTATTCCTGCCATGTAGTCGGTGTGAGGAAGAGCGAAACGCTGGTCCGGTCGCAGAGTCCTCGCGGACTCTTTGGCGCCCTCATCGGCGCGCTCATTCCCCGCAATTCCTACATGTCCAGGAACCCAGCAGAACATAAACTCGACATCTGCCCGGCTCGCCAAAACCGTGGCGTCACAGATATCGCGAACCAGGGGATGGGAGATTCCAATGCCCCGAGAGCACTCAGGGCGCTTTGTGAGTCGCTATAGATCACAATCCGGTCTCCGAACCGGGCACGTCGCGTAATCTCCCGTACCGAGTGGTGTATTGCCACCAGATCGGCCGTGAAGACAGACGCAGCGCCTGGTAGAGCCCCGCTGACTTCAAACAGAGGGGATACGGCGTGGAAGCCGACCCCCTCTTGGGACTTGGAGCCATCCGTATACACTGGCACGGTACCAGCGTGACACGATGTGTGCTCCAAAAAGGTCGAACGCAATACTCCCGGCGCAGTACAAGCTTTGGGAGCAGAGGCGTGGCGACAAATAGCCAAATGTGGTACCCTCCAGGGTGGCGTCCTGGGCAGAACCAGGGGCGCCACCGGCCCGAGAGCTATATCTACCTCTCGAAGGAGTTTCCTGGCCCTAAACCCAAAGGGCTTAGGGTATAACTGGCGTCTCTCGGCGGCATAGGCACCATCGAGATCAGCTGCGGATGCAGTGAGAGCTGTTGGCGACTGAGGGAGGCGCCGGGCTCGCGCGTACAGGCGAGTGATGCACTGCACGCGGCGCAGAGCGAGTGGCATCTCTCCAGCATCGACCAACAGGCTCTCAATGGGGCAAGTGCGGAAGGCACCGGTCGCAAGGCGAAGGCCGGTGTGGTGGATTGAATCCACCTTCCGCAATAAACGCTCTGCTGCGGATGCATAAAACTCGCATCCGTAGTCGAGCTTCGAGCGAACAAAGGATCGATAAAAAAGTAAGGCGGTAGCCCTATCAGCGCCCCAAGCGCTGAACGTCACGGAACTGAGAATGTCCATGGCGCGGGTACAAGAGACCCTAAGGCTGCGAATATGAGCCTCCCAGGTGAGGCGTCGGTCGAATACAAGACCAAGGAAACGGTGCGACTCAACCACATCCAGGCGCACCCCATTAAGAAACAAATCTGGGTCGGGGTGAAGCCGTGGATGGCGGCAGAAGTGCACCACCTTAGTCTTGGCCAAAGAAAACCGAAACCTGTGCGCTTCGGCATAGCGAGAGACGCGGTTCAATGCCTGTTGGAGTCGACGCTCCAGAGTTGGCATCTGGGCCGCGCCAAAAGAGATCGAAAGGTCGTCCACGTAGAGCGTAGCGATTTTTTTTTTTTTTTTTTTAATTAAGGGGCTATCTGGCGACTGCCGACTAAGGCATAAGTTGCCGTAAACAAACAGCCTAGTTTTAGGCTAATTTAAAAAAATTAAACAGAAAACAATAAAAAGAAATGACAATAACAATAAAAAGCAATAACAAAAACAATAACAAAAACAACAACAACAATTAAACTGGGTTAAATGAAAGGGAGAAGGCCAGCCTCCCCCAAAAAGTCAATAAGTCCACTAGTCATGGTGCACGCACTCGTCCCGAGTACAAGGGACAGGCGGTAGCGACCCCGCCCATCCCGGAACCGGGACAGGTATCGTGCGCGAAGATCACCCAGACTGGGACATTCGACAAGAATGTGCCGAACAGTCTGGGGGACGACGCAGTCGTTGCAATAGGGCGCAGGCGAGCGCTCCATCAAATAGCGATGCGTCACACGAGTGTGTCCGATTCGAAGACGACAGAAAGCAACCTGAAGCCGCCGCGGCATTTGGGGATAGGTCCATGGGAACAGTCGCGGCGCAATGGCACGCAACTTTAAGTTCCCTTCGACCGTCTCCCATCTTCTTTGCCAAGCAGTCCGAAGAGCTGCCCGTATTCCTGCCATGTAGTCCAGAGTCCTCGCGGACTCTTTGGCGCCCTCATCGGCGCGCTCATTCCCCGCAATTCCTACATGTCCAGGAACCCAGCAGAAGATAATCTCGACATCTGCCCGGCTCGCCAAAACCGTGGCGTCACGGATTTCGCGAACCAGGGGATGCGGAGATTCCAATGCCCCGAGAGCACTCAGGGCGCTTTGTGAGTCGCTATAGATCACAATCCGGTCTCCGAACCGGGCACGTCGCGTAATCTCCCGTACCGAGTGGTGTATTGCCACCAGCTCGGCCGTGAAGACAGACGCAGCGCCTGGTAGAGCCCCGCTGACTTCAAACAGAGGGGATACGGCGTGGAAGCCGATTCCCTCTTGGGACTTGGAGCCATCCGTATACACTGGCACGGTACCAGCGTGACACGATGTGTGCTCCAAAAAAGTCGAACGCAATACTCCCGGCGCAGTACAAGCTTTGGGAGCAGAGGCGTGGCGACAAATAGCCAAATGTGGTACCCTCCAGGGTGGCGTCCTGGGCAGAACCAGGGGCGCCACCGGCCCGAGAGCTATATCTACCTCTCGAAGGAGTTTCCTGGCCCTAAACCCAAAGGGCTTAGGGTATGACTGGCGTCTCTCGGCGGCATAGGCCCTATCAGCGCCCCAAGCGCTGAACGTCACGGAACGGAGAATTTCCATGGCGCGGGTACAAGAGACCCTAAGGCTGCGAATATGAGCCTCCCAGGTGAGGCGTCGGTCGAATACAAGACCAAGGAAACGGTGCGACTCAACCACATCCAGGCGTTCCCCATTAAAAAACAAATCTGGGTCAGGGTGAAGCCGTGGATGGCGGCAGAAGTGCACCACCTTAGTCTTGGCCAAAGAAAACCGAAACCTGTGCGCTTCGACATAGCGAGAGACGCGGTTTAATGCCTGTTGGAGTCCACGCTCCACAGTTGGCATCTGGGCCGCGCCAAAAGAGATCGAAAGGTCGTCCACGTAGAGCGTAGCGAGAACATCTTCTGGCAGCACCGAGGTGATGCCGTTGATGCTCAGGGCAAAGGGTGTGACACTGAGAACACTTCCCTGCGGGACACCCTCTTCCTGCTCCTTTGGGGCAGAGAGGGCTCCCCCCACCCGTACGCGGAATCGACGATCTCGCAAAAATTCAGATATAAACATTGGGAGGCGTCCCCTCGCCCCCATCGTGTGGAGAGTCTCCATGATACCGTATCGCCATGCGGTATCATAGGCCTTCTCCAGATCAAAAAACACCGTGGCGTAGTGTTGTCTACGAAGGAAAGCCTCGCAGACGGCATTTTCCAGTCGGAGCAGAGCATCCGACGTGGAGTGAAACTTACGGAAGCCGCACTGTGCAGAAGACAGATGGCCTCCGCTGTCCAGGAAATGGGCTAATCTAACATTTACCAATTTCTCCATCAACTTGCACACGCAAGAGGTTAGAGAGATTGGGCGGAAACCGGTCGGAGTAGAGTGATCTCTCCCCGGCTTGCGAAAGGCGAGCACAGTAGCGATTCGCCAGGAGTCTGGGAGAAGACCTTCCACCCATTTTTTTTTTTTTTTTTTTTTTTTAAGAGCTTATCTGGCGACTGCCTACTTGGGCATTAGTCGCCGTATTAAAACTGGCCTAGTTCTAGGCTACTTTAAAATGAAATTAAAGAGAGAAAAAAAAAAACAACACCCCAAAAGGGGGAAAGGAAGCAAGCTGGTGCGTCGGGGAGAGGTCCCCCCGGCGCAGGAGCGTGCAACTAAAGAAAAAAAACAAACAAAAAACAAAACAAATGCAAAAAAACAACAAAACAAAACAAAAAACAAACAAACCTTGCTTAAATAATAGGGAGAAGGCCGGCCTCCCCCAAGAAGTCAACAAGTCCACAAGTCAGTGTGCACGAATCTGTCCCAAGCACAAGGGACAGGCGGTAGCGACCCCGCCCATCCCGGTACTGGGACAGGTATCGTGCGCGAAGATCACCCAGACTGGGACATTCGACAAGAATGTGCCGAACAGTCTGGGGGACGACGCAGTCGTTGCAATAGGGCGCAGGCGAGCGCTCCATCAGATAGCGATGCGTCACACGAGTGTGTCCGATTCGGGGACGACAGAAAGCAACCTGAAGCCGCCGCGGCATTGGGGGATAGGTCCATGGGAACAGTCGCGGCGCAATGGCACGCAACTTTAAGTTCCCTTCGACCGTCTCCCATCTTCTTTGCCAAGCAGTCCGAAGAGCTGCCCGTATTCCTGCCATGTAGTCGGTGTGAGGAAGAGCAAAACGCTGGTCCGGTCGCAGAGTCCTCGCGGACTCTTTGGCGCCCTCATCGGCGCGCTCATTCCCCGCAATTCCTACATGTCCAGGAACCCAGCAGAACATAATCTCGACATCTGCCCGGCTCGCCAAAACCGTGGCGTCACGGATATGGCGAACCAGGGGATGCGGAGATTCCAATGCCCCGAGAGCACTCAGGGCGCTTTGTGAGTCGCTATAGATCACAATCCGGTCTCCGAACCGGGCACGTCGCGTAATCTCCCGTACCGAGTGG
Source organism: Ceratothoa steindachneri (assembly GCA_963969495.1). NCBI lineage: Eukaryota > Metazoa > Arthropoda > Malacostraca > Isopoda > Cymothoidae > Ceratothoa > Ceratothoa steindachneri. Next base: position 102,310,403 of record OZ018330.1, read on the forward strand.
TGTATTGCCACCAGCTCGGCCGTGAAGACAGACGCAGCGCCTGGTAGAGCCCCGCTGACTTCAAACAGAGGGGATACGGCGTGGAAGCCGACCCCCTCTTGGGACTTGGAGCCATCCGTATACACTGGCACGGTACCAGCGTGACACGATGTGTGCTCCAAAAAGGTCGAACGCAATACTCCCGGCGCAGTACAAGCTTTGGGAGCAGAGGCGTGGCGACAAATAGCCAAATGTGGTACCCTCCAGGGTGGCGTCCTGGGCAGAACCAGGGGCGCCACCGGCCCGAGAGCTATATCTACCTCTCGAAGGAGTTTCCTGGCCCTAAACCCAAAGGGCTTAGGGTATGACTGGCGTCTCTCGGCGGCATAGGCACCATCGAGATCAGCTGCGGATGCAGTGAGAGCTGTTGGCGACTGAGGGAGGCGCCGGGCTCGCGCGTACAGGCGAGTGATGCACTGCACGCGGCGCAGAGCGAGTGGCATCTCCCCAGCATGGACCAACAGGCTCTCAATGGGGGAAGTGCGGAAGGCACCGGTCGCAAGGCGAAGGCCGGTGTGGTGGATCGAATCCACCTTCCGCAATAAACGCTCGGCTGCGGATGCATAAAACTCGCATCCGTAGTCGAGCTTCGAGCGAACAAAGGATCGATAAAAAAGTAAGGCAGTAGCCCTATCAGCGCCCCAAGCGCTGAACGTCACGGAACGGAGAATGTCCATGGCGCGGGTACAAGAGACCCTAAGGCTGCGAATATGAGCCTCCCAGGTGAGGCGTCGGTCGAATACAAGACCAAGGAAACGGTGCGACTCAACCACATCCAGGCGCACCTCATTAAGAAACAAATCTTGGTCGGGGTGAAGCCGTCGATGGCGGCAGAAGTGCACAACCTTAGTCTTGGCCAAAGAAAACCGAAACCTGTGCGCTTCGGCATAGCGAGAGACGCGGTTCAATGCCTGTTGGAGTCCACGCTCCACAGTTGGCATCTGGGCCGCGCCAAAAGAGATCCAAAGGTCGTCCACGTAGAGCGTAGCGAGAACATCTTCCGGCAGCACCGAGGTGATGCCATTGATGCTCAGGGCAAAGAGTGTGACACTGAGGACACTTCCCTGCGGGACACCCTCTTCCTGCTCCTTTGGGCCGGAGAGGGCTCCCCCCACCCGTACGCGGAATCGATGATCTCGCAAAAATTCAGATATAAAAATTGGGAGGCGTCCCCTCGCCCCCATCGTGTGGAGAGTCTCCATGATACCGTATCGCCATGCGGTATCATAGGCCTTCTCCAGATCAAAAAACACCGTGGCGTAGTACTGTCTACGAAGGAAAGCCTCGCAGACGGCCCTTTCCATTCGGAGCAGAGCATCCGACGTGGAGTGGAACTTACGGAAGCCGCACTGTGCAGAAGACAGATGGCCTCCGCTGTCCAGGAAATAGGCTAATCTAACATTTACCAATTTCTCCATCAACTTGCACACGCAAGAGGTTAGAGAGATTGGGCGGAAACCGGTCGGAGTAGAGTGATCTCTCCCCGGCTTGCGAAAGGCGAGCACAGTAGCGATTCGCCAGGAGTCTGGGAGAAGACCTTCCACCCAGATCCTGTTGAACAAATCTAACAGAAAGGCCATGCCTCGCTCACCCAGGTGTCGAAGCATGGCGTACGGGACATCGTCCGGACCATGGGCGGTGTCCGCGCACGAAGCGAAAGCGGAACGCAACTCACTCACAGTAAACTTGTCGTTGAAGGGTTCTCCGCCTCTGGAGGTAAAGTCCAGCCGGCGGCCTTCCGCGACATCACGACGTGCATTGAATGCTGGCGGAGCAGCATCACGGCTAGAGAATGCGGAAAAAGCGGTCGCTAAGGATTCCGCCACGGACGCGGGGTCCGAGATTGCGGTCCCATTCTCCTGGAGAACGGGAGGGGGGGTCCTGCGAGAACTTGCCCCGAATCCTTTTGACTCGCTTCCACACCTCAGCTAAAGGGCTCTTCCCGTTAAGTGAAGACACGTATGCCCGCCAAGAAGAGCGGCGGGCGTGCTTCGAAATATACCGGAACCTAGCCCTAGCCCGACGAAATTCAGCGACAGTGAAATCGTTCGGGCGGCGCTTATAGCGCATGTAGGCATAACGCTTCTGTTCGAGGGCCGTCTCACACTCGGCCGACCACCATGGGAGTGGTCGGCGTGCAAAACGGCCAGACGTCCTAGGAATAGTAGTCAGGCCTACGGCGATGAGGTGGCCGGAGAAGAACTCAACGGCCTCATCTACCGACCTAAACTCCTCGACTGAGATAGAGAATTCAGTCATTTCCTGAAATGCAGGCCACCGCGCCCGCGCCAAGCACCACCGAGGTGGTCTCTCAGGCGGCAGTTGCCCTGAAAATGATATTTGAATGGGAAAGTGATCACTACCATGGAGGTCATCGACCACCCCCCAATCAAAATCAGGCTGTGCACCTAAAGAGCACAAAGATAGGTCAAGGCAAGAAAATGAAGCGGTTCTCGGACAGTGATGCGTAAACTCATCCACGTTTAGGACACCCATCTCAAGCTCTTCGATCAGATCGGCAAGGACTTGTCCCCTGGGATTTATGGAGTAATCTCCCCAGAGAGGATGCCTGCCGTTCAGATCTCCAAGCAAGAGATAGGGCCTCGGCAACCGTGCCACGACGCGGCGGAAGTCCCCCGCGTCGAAGTCAGCTGACCGTGGAATGTACGCAGAAATGATAGTATACCTCCTATCCAGGTGCAGATGCACAGCCACTGCCTGAAAGGAGGTATCTAAAGAGAAAGGAAGAACGGAGACATCATGCCGGGTGTAAACCGCGCATCCCCCAGCCCGGCCATCCCGCGGTGGTGGGGTCGCAAGACCCTTATACCCCGGGAGGGCAGGCAGAGGGCACGCGCCTAGCATGGTCTCCTGCAAAAAACTAGCTAACGGGGAACGGGACGAGACGAGCCTCCGCAGCTCCTCCCAGTTGGCCCGGAGTCCACGGCAATTCCATTGAAGGAATATGCCCTCCAGGCCTAGCTCGGAGGAGACGCGGGGGCCCTCCTCGAATTGAAGAACCTCACGGGAATGGCCGTACGCTTCCCTGGGGCAGAACCCCGGGCGCTGTTGGCCGGACAAAGCGCTGAAGGCGCTGTCGCCTTCGAGGACTTATTGGGGGAGGTTGGGCTCGCCATGCGAGTCTTTTCCTCCCTCCGCCTCGAAACCTTAGGCGGGCGTTGCGGCTTGGGAGGCGGGATGGCCCTCTTTGCGAGGAACCACCGTCTCCGAGCCACTCGCTCCACCTCGGGGCGTGGGCGAAGGGGCCGAAGCTCCTTTGTTGCTGTCCTCCTTTCGGGGAACAGCTTTAGGAACCCCGGAAGATGGCCTAGCGACCATCTTCAGGGGTGTTGCCTCCTGTGAGTCTAACGACTCTGTGGAGGCGCGTGGCCGTTTCGCCTTACGGGAAACGGTCACGCTGGGGGAAGAGGGGGGAGCCCTGGTATTAGCCGGGGCTGGGTGTGAACCCTTTTTGCTGCCAGCTCCACCAGGGGAGCGCCCGGGTGTAGTAGAGCCCGCAGAAGGGCTCCGAATGGGCGCGGAAACAACCGTGCTCGTTGGCCTGGATGGGCCAGGAGCAGAGGGTGCTTTTCTAACTATTGAGGCATATGACGTCCCAGGCAGAGCCGGGCGCGCCAGGACCAAGTCCTTAGCCTCGCGGAATGAGAGTCGATCCTGGGCCTGAACGGCCAGGATTTCTTTCTCAAGGAGATATGCACCACATTGCTTCGAAGAAGCAGGGTGCGGCTCTCCGCAATTGACACACTTGGCACACACACGATTTGGACTTATCGTGTGCGACCTAGGAGCAATTTACACAGACTTCGGGTGACCCCGATTTTGCACGTCTACATGATCGATTCGTGTGGCCGAAGCGGTGACAGTAATAGCACCGCCGCGGCAGTGGCACGAATGCCTTCACGCGGTAGCGGTACCAACCGGCACGCACCGACTCGGGGAGCTTGTCACAGTCGAACGTGACGAAAAGTTTAGGGGTGGGTCTCGAGGCCCCTCCCTGTTTTCTCATCACACGTTCGACCTTGACCGCCCCATGGTCGGCCAGCTCTAGGGTGATGTCTTCTATGGAGTAGTCAACGAGTTCCCTCGCATAAACTACTCCTTTTACAAAGTTCATGGTAGAGTGCGGCGTCACACTCACCGGGGTGCCATGAAGTGTCCGAAGAGCACTTATCTTGGCCGCCTCGGCGGGATTCGCCGCATTCGCCAGAAGGCTTGTTTCCGAGAAACGGGTCACCTTCGGCTCTCTACCAATTGCACTAGCTAATCCTCTCCTCTGATGGATCATGTTGCCCTTGGACAACATGGTGCCATCAGTGGAGCGAATAACGAGGAAGCGTTTGAAGCCAGCGGGCTCGAAAACGCCAGGTAACCTCTGAATGAGGGGCCCCGATGTCATCGAGGCTCCGCCCTGTGCACTCTTGGTCTTAGTCAGGTGCTCCGCACACGAGGGGGTAGAGGGGCCGGATTTGCCGATCTTGGCTTGGTCGCCTACCAAAGTGGCAGCAGACCCATCCGTCCCCGCAGCCCCCGCGGATGGAGAGGAGCCCCGAGTCTTTTTCGTCTTTCTTGTCTTTTTCTTCTTTTTAGGAGAGGAGGGCGGGGAATGAACCCGCTTCTCACCCCCGCCGGTAGAAGCCCCCAGGCCAGATGGACCGGCCTCAGCCAGGTCCTTCTCTGAAATGGAGAAGGTCCCGGTGGGCGCAGGGGATTCATCCGGAGGAGATCCCTCCCCTCCTTCTACTGCCTCGGAGCCCTCAGCCATTTGAGGAGGACCTTGCATAGGGGCGGACTCGGGTTCGGTGCTTGGCGCCAAGCCCGAATTCCCCCCCATGGAAGGCCCTACCGTCTGAGGCTGGGTCTCCTCAAGGACCATGTCTATCACGGGAGGGGCCTCCAGTTGGCCATCCCCTCCCAGGACATTGCAGGTCCCCTTGGCAGTGTCGCCAGTCTTGTTTGGGGAGGCACAGGCCTTGACCCCGGCAAGGTTTAATATTTTTGCCAGCAGGTCTTTTGAGGGAAGCGACCGAAGGGGCCTGGCTTGCCTCTCCCCCCTAAGGGGGTTTGCCCTACCGAGCCGCTTTGATGGGGAGCGGCTGGCTAAGGGCTGCCTGCTAACTTTCTTGGCAGTCCCCTTGGAAAGAAAAGAGGAGACTCCTGCTGGGAAAAGGGAGGTGCCCGAAAGCACCTCCAGAGAAGGGGGTGAGGGGGAGTCCCCTGCACCCGTAGGCGAAGGAGAGGAGTAAGCCTCCTCTCCGGTTAGAGAAATATGGAGGGTCCCCTGTGCAAGCACAGGGGGGGGACCTCCATTTTTTTGCTGGAGCTGCCCGAGGGCGGCTCCTTGTTCTTGGGGAAGTTGGGGGTTGGGTTTTTTTGGTGTGATTTTCATCATTGGGCATGGTGACCCTTCTTTTAATACGGGATGCAATAGCGCACACCTCTCGTAGTAGCCCGCACTGCGAGAGGTGCTTACAGGCCCAGCAGAGCCAGGCGCCGCCATTTGGGACCACCCCTCCCGCCTGGTGGCCTGGCAGTCCATCGGCATGGCGGCTCCACCTTGGACACGGCGTATAAATGATAGATTTTGAAGACGAGAGGAAAAGGGATGTGAGGAAGGTATGGGTGGGGATGAAGCAGGTAGTTAAAAACCAGCCACCCCAGACCGGAGCTCAGGGGTTAGGGAACATTGTCCCCCACCCCCTCAGCCCCGATGCGGGACGGTTGGCTGAAAGGAAGGTCAGCATCTACCCTGTGAAATTAGAGGCTGACCAGAGAAAGTTGTGGGAGAGGTTCTGTGAAAAGAGAGGAAACAAGTGTTTTGAAGGAAGGAAGAGAGGCTAGGCTGGGGCCGGACGGGGTGCTGAGTCCCGTCAGCACGGCGGCCAGAATGGCAAATCGTCGCGCCCCTTACGGGGACCTTCCACCCAGATCCTGTTGAACAGATCTAACAGAAAGGTCATGCCTCGCTCACCCAGGTGTCGAAGCATGGCGTACGGGACATCGTCCGGACCATGGGCGTTGTCCGCGCACGAAGCGAGAGCGGAACGCAACTCACTCACAGTAAACTTGTCGTTGAAGGGTTCTCCGCCTCTGGAGGTAAAGTCCAGCCGGCGGCCTTCCGCGACATCACGACGTGCATTGAATGCTGGCGGAGCAGCATCACGGCTAGAGAATGCAGAGAGAGCGGTCGCTAAGGATTCCGCCACGGACGCGGGGTCCGAGATTGCGGTCCCATTCTCCTGGAGAACGGGAGGGGGGGTCCTGCGAGAACTTGCCCCGAATCCTTTTGACTCGCTTCCACACCTCAGCTAAAGGGGTCTTCCCGTTAAGTGAAGACACGTATGCCCGCCAAGAAGAGCGGCGGGCGTGCTTCGAAATATACCGGAACCTAGCCCTAGCCCGACGAAATTCAGCGACAGTGAAATCGTTCGGGCGGCGCTTATAGCGCATGTAGGCATAACGCTTCTGTTTGAGGGCCGTCTCACACTCGGCCGACCACCATGGGAGTGGTCGGCGTGCAAAACAGCCAGACGTCCTAGGAATAGTAGTCAGGCCCACGGCGATAAGGTTGCCGGAGAAGAACTCAACGGCCTCATCTACCGACCTAAACTCCTCGACTGAGATAGAGAATTCAGTCATTTCCTGAAATGCAGGCCACCGCGCCCGTGCCAAGCACCACCGAGTTGGTCTCTCAGGCGGCAGTTGCCCTGAAAATGATATTTGAATGGGAAAGTGATCACTACCATGGAGGTCATCGACCACCCCCCAATCAAAATCAGGCTGTGCATCCGAAGAGCACAAAGATAGGTCAAGGCAAGCAAATGAAGCGGTTCTCGGACAGTGATGCGTAAACTCATCCACGTTTAGGACACCCATCTCAAGCTCTTCGATCAGATCGGCAAGGACTTGTCCCCTGGGATTTATGGTGTAATCTCCCCAGAGAGGATGCCTGCCGTTCAGATCTCCAAGCAAGAGATAGGGCCTCAGCAACCGTGCCACGACGCGGCGGAAGTCCCCCGCGTCGAAGTCAGCTGACGGTGGAATGTACGCAGAAATGATAGTATACCTCCTATCCAGGTGCAGCTGCACAGCCACTGCCTGTAAGGAGGTATCTAAAGAGAAAGGAAGAACGGAGACATCATGCCGGGTGTAAACCGCGCATCCCCCAGCCCGGCCGTACCGCGGTGGTGGGGTTGCAAGACCCTTATACCCCGGGAGGGCAGGCAGTGGGCACGCGCCTAGCATGGTCTCCTGCAAAAAACTAGCTAACGGGGAACGGGACGAGGCGAGCCTCCGCAGCTCCTCCCAGCTGGCCCGGAGTCCACGGCAATTCCATTGAAGGAATATGCCCTCCGGGCCTAGCTCGGAGGAGACGCGGGGGCCCTCCTCGAATTGAAGACCCTCACGGGAATGGCCGTACGCTTCCCGGGGGCAGAACGCCGGGCGCTGTTGGCCGGACAAAGCGCTGGAGGCGCTGTCGCCTTCGAGGACTTATTGGGGGAGGTTGGGCTCGCCATGCGAGTCTTTTCCTCCCTCCGCCTCGAAACCTTAGGCGGGGGTTGCGGCTTGGGAGGCGGGATGGCCCTCTTTTCGAGGAACCACCGTCTCCGAGCCACTCGCTCCACCTCGTGGCTTGGGCGAAGGAGCCGAAGCTCCTTTGTTGCTGTCCTCCTTTCGGGGGACAGCTTTAGGAACCCCCGAAGATGGCCTAGCGACAATCTTCAGGGGTTTTGCCTCCTGTGAGTCTAACGACTCGGTGGAGGCGCGTGGCCGTTTCGCCTTACGGGAAACGGTCACGCTGGGGGAAGAGGGGGGAGCCCTGGTATTAGCCGGGGCTGGGTGTGATTTTTTTTTTTTTTTTTTTTTTTTTTTATAGAGCCCATCTGGCAACTACCCACTTGGGCATAAGTCGCCGAAAAACACGACAGCCTAGAATTAGGCTACTTTAAAGTTAAAATATGAAAACTTAACAATCAATATAAATTTGAAAAACTTAACAATCGAAGCAATCTCCGGCAGCGGGGGGAGGTCCCCCTCACCCCGGTGCAGGAGAGTGCAATCTAAAACAAAACAATAACAAAAAAAGGAACCTTAAATAAAGGGGAGAAGGCCGGCCTCCCCCAAAAAGTCAATAAGTCCACCAGTCATGGTGCACGCACTCGTCCCGAGTACAAGGGACAGGCGGTAGCGACCCCGCCCATCCCGGTACCGAGACAGGTATCGTGCGCGAAGATCACCCAGACTGGGACATTCGACAAGAATATGCCGAACAGTCTGGGGGACGACGCAGTCGTTGCAATAGGGCACATGCGAGCGCTCCACCAAGTAACGATGCGTCACACGAGTGTGTCCGATTCGAAGACGACAGAAAGCAACCTGAAGCCGCCGCGGCATTGGGGGATAGGTCCATGGGAACAGTCGCGGCGCAATGGCACGCAACTTTAAGTTCCCCTCGACCGTCTCCCATCTTCTTTGCCAAGCAGTCCGAAGAGCTGCCCGTATTCCTGCCATGTAGTCGGTGTGAGGAAGAGCGAAACGCTGGTCCGGTCGCAGAGTCCTCGCGGACTCTTTGGCGCCCTCATCGGCGCGCTCATTCCCCGCAATTCCTACATGTCCAGGAACCCAGCAGAAGATAATCTCGACATCTGCCCGGCTCGCCAAAACCGTGGCGTCACGGATTTCGCGAACCAGGGGATGCGGAGATTCCAATGCCCCGAGAGCACTCAGGGCGCTTTGTGAGTCGCTATAAATCACAATCCGGTCTCCGAACCGGGCACGTCGCGTAATCTCCCGTACCGAGTGGTGTATTGCCACCAGCTCGGCCGTGAAGACAGACGCAGCGCCTGGTAGAGCCCCGCTGACTTCAAACAGAGGGGATACGGCGTGGAAGCCGACCCCCTCTTGGGACTTGGAGCCATCCGTATACACTGGCACGGTACCAGCGTGACACGATGTGTGCTCCAAAAAGATCGAACGCAATACTCCCGGCGCAGTACAAGCTTTGGGAGCAGAGGCGTGGCGACAAATAGCCAAATGTGGTACCCTCCAGGGTGGCGTCCTGGGCAGAACCAGGGGCGCCACCGGCCCGAGAGCTATATCTACCTCTCGAAGGAGTTTCCTGGCCCTAAACCCAAAGGGCTTAGGGTATGACTGGCGTCTCTCGGCGGCATAGGCACCATCGAGATCAGCTGCGGATGCAGTGAGAGCTGTTGGCGACTGGGGGAGGCGCCGGGCTCGCGCGTACAGGCGAGTGATGCACTGCACGCGGCGCAGAGCGAGTGGCATCTCCCCAGCATCGACCAACAGGCTCTCAATGGGGGAAGTGCGGAAGGCACCGGTCGCAAGGCGAAGGCCGGTGTGGTGGATCGAATCCACCTTCCGCAATAAACGCTCGGCTGCGGATGCATAAAACTCGCATCCGTAGTCGAGCTTCGAGCGAACAAAGGATCGATAAAAAAGTAAGGCGGTAGCCCTATCAGCGCCCCAAGCGCTGAACGTCACGGAACGGAGAATGTCCATGGCGCGGGTACAAGAGACCCTAAGGCTGCGAATGTGAGCCTCCCAGGTGAGGCGTCGGTCGAATACAAGACCAAGGAAACGGTGCGACTCAACCACATCCAGGCGCACCCCATTAAGAAACAAATCTGGGTCGGGGTGAAGCCGTGGATGGCGGCAGAAGTGCACCACCTTAGTCTTGGCCAAAGAAAACCGAAACCTGTGCGCTTTGGCATAGCAAGAGACGCGGTTCAATGCCTGTTGGAGTCGGCGCTCCAGAGTTGGCATCTGGGCCGCGCCAAAAGAGATCGAAAGGTCGTCCACGTAGAGCGTAGCGAGAACATCTTCCGGCAGCACCGAGGTGATGCCGTTGATGCTCAGGGCAAAGAGTGTGACACTGAGGACACTTCCCTGCGGGACACCCTCTTCCTGCTCCTTTGGGCCGGAGAGGGCTCCCCCCACCCGTACGCGGAATCGACGATCTCGCAAAAATTCAGATATAAACATTGGGAGGCGTCCCCTCGCCCCCATCGTGTGGAGAGTCTCCATGATACCGTATCGCCATGCGGTATCATAGGCTTTCTCCAGATCAAAAAACACCGTGGCGTAGTGCTGTCTACGAAGGAAAGCCTCGCAGACGGCATTTTCCAGTCGGAGCAGAGCATCCGACGTGGAGTGGAACTTACGGAAGCCGCACTGTGCAGAAGACAGATGGCCTCCGCTGTCCAGGAAATAGGCTAATCTAACAATTACCAATTTCTCCATCAACTTGCACACGCAAGAGGTTAGAGAGATTGGGCGGAAACCGGTCGGAGTAGAGTGATCTCTCCCCGGCTTGCGAAAGGCGAGCACAGTAGCGATTCGCCAGGAGTCTGGGAGGAGACCTTCCACCCAGATCCTGTTGAACAAATCTAATAGAAAGGCCATGCCTCGCTCACCCAGGTGTCGAAGCATGGCGTACGGGACATCGTCCGGACCATGGGCGGTGTCCGCGCACGAAGCGAGAGCGGAACGCAACTCACTCACAGTAAACTTGTCGTTGAAGGGTTCTCCGCCTCTGGAGGTAAAGTCCAGCCGGCGGCCTTCCGCGACATCACGACGTGCATTGAATGCTGGCGGAGCAGCATCACGGCTAGAGAATGCGGAAAAAGCGGTCGCTAAGGATTCCGCCACGGACGCGGGGTCCGAGATTGCGGTCCCATTCTCCTGGAGAACGGGAGGGGGGTCCTGCGAGAACTTGCCCCGAATCCTTTTGACTCGCTTCCACACCTCAGCTAAAGGGGTCTTCCCGTTAAGTGAAGACACGTATGCCCGCCAAGAAGAGCGGCGGGCGTGCTTCGAAATATACCGGAACCTAGCCCTAGCCCGACGAAATTCAGCGACGGTGAAATCGTTCGGGCGGCGCTTATAGCGCATGTAGGCATAACGCTTCTGTTTGAGGGCCGTCTCACACTCGGCCGACCACCATGGGAGTGGTCGGCGTGCAAAACGGCCAGACGTCCTAGGAATAGTAGTCAGGCCCACGGCGATGAGGTTGCCGGAGAAGAACTCGACGGCCTCATCTACCGACCTAAACTCCTTGACTGAGATAGAGAATTCAGTCATTTCCTGAAATGCAGGCCACCGCGCCCGCGCCAAGCACCACCGAGGTGGTCTCTCAGGCGGCAGTTGCCCTGAAAATGATATTTGAATGGGAAAGTGATCACTACCATGGAGGTCATCGACCACCCCCCAATCAAAATCAGGCTGTGCATCCGAAGAGCACAAAGATAGGTCAAGGCAAGAAAATGAAGCGGTTCTCGGACAGTGATGCGTAAACTCATCCACGTTTAGGACACCCATCTCAAGCTCTTCGATCAGATCGGCAAGGACTTGTCCCCTGGGATTTATGGTGTAATCTCCCCAGAGAGGATGCCTGCCGTTCAGATCTCCAAGCAAGAGATAGGGCCTCGGCAACCGTGCCACGACGCGGCGAAAGTCCCCCGCGTCGAAGTCAGCTGACGGTGGAATGTACGCAGAAATGATAGTATACCTCCTATCCAGGTGCAGCTGCACAGCCACTGCCTGAAAGGAGGTATCTAAAGAGAAAGGAAGAACGGAGACATCATGCCGGGTGTAAACCGCGCATCCCCCAGCCCGGCCGTCCCGCGGTGGTTGGGTCGCAAGACCCTTATACCCCGGGAGGGCAGGCAGGGGGCACGCGCCTAGCATGGTCTCCTGCAAAAAAATAGCTAACGGGGAACGGGACGAGGCGAGCCTCCGCAGCTCCTCCCAGTTGGCCCGGAGTCCACGGCAATTCCATTGAAGGAATATGCCCTCCAGGCCTAGCTCGGAGGAGACGCGGGGGCCCTCCTCGAATTGAAGACCCTCACGGGAATGGCCGTACGCTTCCCGGGGGCAGAACCCCGGGCGCTGTTGGCCGGACAAAGCGCTGAAGGCGCTGTCGCCTTCGAGGACTTATTGGGGGAGGTTGGGCTCGCCATGCGAGTCTTTTCCTCCCTCCGCCTCGAAACTTTAGGCGGGCGTTGCGGCTTCGGAGGCGGGGGGCCCTCTTTTCGAGGAACCACCGTCTCCGAGCCACTCGCTCCACCTCGGGGCGTGGGCAAAGGGGCCGAAGCTCCTTTGTTGCTGTCCTCCTTTCGGGGAACAGCTTTAGGAACCCCGGAAGATGGCCTAGCGACCATCTTCAGGGGTGTTGCCTCCTGTGAGTCTAACGACTCGGTGGAGGCGCGTGGCCGTTTCGCTTTACGCGAAACGGTCACGCTGGGGGAAGAGGGGGGAGCCCTGGTTTTAGCCGGGGCAGGGTATGAACCCTTTTTGCCGCCAGCTTTACCAGGGGAGCGCCCAGGTTGGGTAGAGCCCACAGAAGGGCTCCGAATGGGCGCGGAAACAACCGTGCTCGTTGGCCTGGATGGGCCAGGAGCAGAGGGTGCCTTTCTAACTATTGAGGCATATGACGTCCCAGGCAGAGCCGGGCGCGCCAGGACCAAGTCCTTTGCCTCGCGGAATGAGAGTCGATCCTGGGCCTGAACGGCCAGGATTTCTTTCTCAAGGAGATATGCAACACATTGCTTCGAAGAAGCAGGGTGCGGCTCTCCGCAATTGACACACTTGGCCACACACGATTTGGACTTATCGTGTGCGACCTTGGAGCAATTTACACAGACTTCGGGTGACCCCGATTTTGCACGTCTACATGATCGATTCGTATGGCCGAAGCGGTGGCAGTAATAGCACCGCCGCGGCAGTGGCACGAATGCCTTCACGCGGTAGCGGTACCAACCGGCACGCACCGACTCAGGGAGCTTGTCACAGTCGAACGTGACGAAGAGTGTAGGGGTGGGTCTCGAGGCCCCTCCCTGTTTTCTCATCACACGCTCGACCTTGACCGCCCCATGGTCGGCCAGCTCTAGGGTGATGTCCTCAATGGAGTAGTCAACGAGTTCCCTCGCATAAACTACTCCTTTCACAAAGTTCATGGTAGAGTGCGGCGTCACACTCACCGGGGTGCCATGAAGTGTCCGAAGAGCACTTATCTTGGCCGCCTCGGCGGGATTCGCCGCATTCGCCAGAAGGCTCCCGTCCGAGAAACGGGTTACCTTCGGCTCTCTACCAATTGCACTAGCTAATCCTCTCCTCTGATGGATCATGTTGCCCTTGGACAACATGGTGCCATCAGTGGAGCGAATAACGAGGAAGCGTTTGAAGCCAGCGGGCTCGAAAACGCCAGGTAACCTCTGAATCAGGGGCCCCGATGTCATCGAGGCTCCGCCCTGTGCATTCTTGGTCTTAGTCGTAGTCATGGGCTCCGCACACGAGGGGGTAGAGGGGCCGGATGTGCCGATCTTGGCTTGGTCGCCTACCAAAGTGGCAGCAGACCCATCCGTCCCCGCAGCCCCCGCGGATGGAGAGGAGCCCCGAGTCTTCTTCGTCTTTTGAGTCTTTTTCTTTTTAGGAGAGGAGGGCGGGGAATGAACCCGCTTTTCACCCCTGCCGGCAGAAGTCCCCAGGCCAGATGGACCAGCCTCAGCCAGGTCCCTCTCCGAAATGGAGAAGGTCCTGGTTGTCGTAGGGGCACCTGTCGGAGGAGATCCCTCCCCTCCTTCTACTGCCTCGGAGCCCTCAGCCATTTGAGGAGGACCTTGCATAGGGGCGGATTCGGGTTCGGTGCTTGGCGCCGAGCCCGAATTCCCCCCCATGGAAGGCCCTACCGTCTGGGGCTGGGTCTCCTCAAGGACCATGTCTATCACAGGAGGGGCCTCCAGTTGGCCATCCCCTCCCAGGACATCGCAGGTCCCCTTGGCAGTATTGTCACTAGTCAGGTGGTGTGGGGAGGTACAGGCCTTGACCCCAGCAAGGTTCAAAATTCTTGCCAGCAGGTCTTTTGAGGGAAGCGACCGAAGGGGCCTGGCTTCCCTCTCCCCCCTAAGGGGGTTTGCCCTACCGAGCCGCTTGCACGAGGGGCGGTCGGCAATGGGCTGCCTGCTGGCTTTCTTGGCAGTCCCCTTAGAAAGCAAAGGAGGGACTGCCGCTGGAGATAGGGAGGTGCCCGAAAGCACCTCCAGAGAAGGGGGTGAGGGGGAGTCCCCTACACCCGTAGGCGTAGGAGAGGAGTAAGCCTCCTCTCCGGTTAAAGAATTATGGAGGGTCCCTTGCGCAAGCACAAGGGGGGGGACCTCCATTTTCTCGGTGGAGCTGCCCGAGGGCGGCTCCGTAGATGTTTTTGGGGAAGTTGGGGGTTGGGGTTTTTGTTTTTTTTCATACATGGGCATGGTGACCCTCTTTTGATTACGGGACGCAATAGCTCATCACCTCTCGCAGTTGCCCGCACTGCGAGAGGTGCTTACAAGCCCGGCAGAGCCAGGCGCCGCCATTCGGGACCACCCCTCCCGCCTGGTGGCCTGGCAGTCCTTCGGCATGGCGGCTCCACCTTGGACACGGCGTAAAAAATATAGGTTGTGAAGAGGAGAGGAAAAGGGATGTGAGGAAGATGTGGGTGGGGATGAAGCAGGTTGTTAAAAAAACCCCATCCCGAACCGGAGCTGAGGGGTTAGGGAACAATGTCCCCTCCCCCCCTCAGCCCCGATCCGGGGTGGTTGGCTTGAGAAGAAGGTCAGCATTCTACCCTGTGAAATTAGAGGCTGACCAGAGAAAGTTGTGGGAGAGGTTGTATGAAAAGCGACGAGGTAGGGGAGAAATCGGGCTATCTGAAGGAAGGAAGAGAGGCTAAGCTGGGGCCGGACGGAGCGCTGGATCCCGTCAGCACGGCGGCCAGGATGGCAAATCGCCGGGGCTGGGTGTGAACCCTTTTTGCCGCCAGCTCTACCAGGGGAGCGCCCGGGTGTAGTAGAGCCCGCAGAAGGGCTCCGAATGGGCGCGGAAACAACCGTGCTCGTTGGCCTGGATGGGCCAGGAGCAGAGGGTGCCTTTTGAACTACTGAGGCATATGACATCCCAGGCAGAGCTGGGCGCGCCAGGACCAAGTCCTTAGCCTCGCGGAATGAGAGTCTATCCTGGGCCTGAACGGCCAGGATTTCTTTCTCCAGGAGATATGCACCACATTGCTTCGAAGAAGCAGGGTGCGGCTCTCCACAATTGACACACTTGGCCACACACGATTTGGACTTATCGTGTGCGACCTTGGAGCAATTTACACAGACTTCGGGTGACCCCGACTTTGCACGTCTACATGAGCGATTCGTATGGCCGAAGCGGTGACAGTAATAGCACCGCCGCGGCAGTGGCACGAATGGCTTCACGCGGTAGCGGTACCAACCGGCACGCACCGACTCAGGGAGCTTGTCACAGTCGAACGTGACGAAGAGTGTAGGGGTGGGTCTCGAAGCCCCTCTCTGTTTTCTCATCACACGTTCGACCTTGACCGCCCCATGGTCGGCCAGCTCTAGGGTGATGTCCTCAATGGAGTAGTCAACGAGTTCCCTCGCATAAACTACTCCTTTTACAAAGTTCATGGTAGAGTGCGGCGTCACACTCACCGGGGTGCCATGAAGTGTCCGAAGAGCACTTATCTTGGCCGCCTCGGCGGGATTCGCCGCATTCGCCAGAAGGCTCCCGTCCGAGAAACGGGTCACCTTCGGCTCTCTACCAATTGCACTAGCTAATCCTCTCCTCTGATGGATCATGTTGCCCTTGGACAACATGGTGCCATCAGTGGAGCGAATAACGAGGAAGCGTTTGAAGCCAGCGGGCTCGAAAACGCCAGGTAACCTCTGAATGAGGGGCCCCGATGTCATCGAGGCTCCGCCCTGTGCATTCTTCGTCTTAGTCTTGGTCAGGAGCTCCGCACACGAGGGGGTAGAGGGGCCGGATTTGCCGATCTTGGCTTGGTCGCCTACCAAAGTGGCAGCAGACCCATCCGTCCCCGCAGCCCCCGCGGATGGAGAGGAGCCCCGAGTCTTTTTCGTCTTTCTTGTCTTTTTCTTCTTTTTAGGAGAGGAGGGCGGGGAATGAACCCGCTTTTCACCCCCGCCGGTAGAAGCCCCCAGGCCAGATGGACCGGCCTCAGCCAGGTCCTTCTCTGAAATGGAGAAGGTCCCGGTGGGCGCAGGGGATTCATCCGGAGGAGATCCCTCCCCTCCTTGTCCTGCCTGAGAATCCACAGCCGTTTGATGAGGACCTTGCATAGGGGCGGATTCGGGTTTGGTGCTTGGCGCCAAGCCCGGATTCCCCCCCATGGAAGGCCCTACCGTCTGAGGCTGGTTTTCCTCAAGGACCATGTCTATCACAGGAGGGGCCTCCAGTTGGCCATCCCCTCCCAAGACATCGCAGATCCCCTTGGCAGCGTCATAAGTCTTTAGTGGGGAGGCACAGGCCTTGACCCCGGCAAGGTTTAATATTTTTGCCAGCAGGTCTTTTGAGGGAAGCGACCGAAGGGGCCTGGCTTCCCTCTCCTCCCTAAGGGGGTTTGCCCTACCGAGCCGCTTACACGAGGGGCGGTCGGCAATGGGCTGCCTGCTGGCTTTCTTGGCAGTCCCCTTAGAAAGCAAAGGAGGGACTGCCGCTGGAGATAGGGAGGTGCCCGAAAGCACCTCCAGAGAAGGGGGTGAGGGGGAGTCCCCTACACCCGTAGGCGTAGGAGAGGAGTAAGCCTCCTCTCCGGTTAAAGAGGTATGGAGGGTCCCCTGCGCAAGCACAGGGAGGGGGACCTCCATCTTTTCTGTGGAGCTGCACAAGGGCGGCTCCGTTGTTTTAGGGGGAATTAAGGGGAGATGGTTTTTTTTTTCATCATTGGGCATGGTGACCCTCTTTGTTTTACGGGACGCAATCGCTCACCACCTCTTGCAGTAGCCCGCACTGCAAGAGGTGCTTACAGGCCAGGCAGAGCCAGGCGCCGCCATTTGAGACCACCCCTCCCGCCTGGTGGCATGGCGGCTCCACCTTAGACACGGCGTAAAACAGATAGAATGTGAAGAGGTGAGGAAAAGGGATGTGAGGAAGGTATGGGTGGGGATGAAGCAGGTTGTTAAAATTCCCCCATCCCGAACCGGAGCTGAGGGGTTAGGAAACAATGTCCCCTTCCCCCTCAGCCCCCATCCGGGGTGGTTGGCTAGAGAAGAAGGTCAGCATTCTACCCTGTGAAATTAGAGGCTGACCAGAGAAAGTTGTGGGAGAGGTTGTATGAAAAGCGACGAGGTAGGGGAGAAATCGGGCTATCTGAAGGAAGGAAGAGAGGCTAAGCTGGGGCCGGACGGAGCGCTGGATCCCGTCAGCACTGCGGCCAGGATGGCAAATCGCCGCGCCCCTTACGGGGTCAATTGTATTACATACTTTATTCCTTTTTCTCTTATTAAAGTTATCATAAAAATAGTATTTTAACTGTTTATAGATATATTTATACGTAATTGCAATTTGACATCTTTAATTTTTAAATTCCAATAGAACTACCTTTATGTTTGAACAACTCGATCACTTTAATAATATCGATCCAGACATAAACCATTTTGATAAATTATATCCAAATTTTAAAGAAAATAACGTAAGAAACCAATACTACGATCGTGATAAATTTAACACTACATTTTCATTTGAAAAAACAGACCTGTCCATATTAAATCTTAATATTCGATCTTTGCACGCAAACATTGATGAATTTTCAATAGTTTTGTCAACAATTAATTATAAATTTTTCGTTTTGGCATTCACCGAGAGCTGACTAACAAATAATAATAAACACCTTATCAGTGTCCCAAACTATAGCTCTTTTCATTCACTACGCGACGTAAACAAGATAGGGGGAAGTATAAGCGTGTATATATCTGGCAGACTCAATACTAAAAAGGTTGATGAAATTAGTATTTCCTATAACTATATTGAAACTTTATTTTTCGAATTAAAATCAAATGGTAAAACAATAATCATTGGAACCGTATATAGACCTCCTTCTGGTGACCCTAAGATGTTTATAGATAAGATTACTGAATTAATCAATTACTTCAATGTTACAAACTATGACGACATAATAATTACAGGAGATTTTAACTTCGATCTATTAAACTTTGAAAACCACGCATCAACTCAGTCCTTCCTCAATACTTTTTATTCTCATTCCTTACTTCCAATTATAACAAAACCGACAAGAATGACCCAAAACTCAGCAACACTAATTGACAATATTTTCAGAGTTCACCCCGAAAATTACTCTTCCGGTATTCTCCTTTGTGACATATCGGACCATCTTCCTATATTCATGATCCAAAAGTCTTTTTTCAACTCGAACAATATTCATCAAAACCGTACAATAACCTACCGCATAATTAACAAAGATACCTTATCAAACTTCTATAACTATGTTCTAAATCAGAATCTATATAAAATTTCCTATATAAATGAAATCGATTCTGCTACCGAAGAGTTAATTTCAAGGCTAGACGATGCTTTTAAACTTAATTGTCCTCTAAAATCTAAAACCATATCATATAAACACAAAACAAAACCTTGGATAACAAACGCAATTATAAATAACATAAAAAACGTCAAAAATACTTTTCTCTTTATAAGCTTAGTCAAATTCCAGAACACACATATAAAAAAATTCGGAATCAAGTTACTAACCAAATTAAAATAGCCAAGAAAAATTATTACCATGAACGATTTAATCAAACGAAAAACAATATAAAACAAACTTGAAAATTAATCAATTCTGTGATAAAACCTGAAATTACTAAAGGAACAAATCAAATTAAACAAATTATCGTTGACGGCAAATCAGTTGATGACAATAAGGAAAAAGCGAATGAATTCAATAAATTTTTTGTCAACGTAGGTAAAAAAATCTCAGACTCCTGCAAAATAGTCGATAAATCTTTTCTTTCGTATTTTAATTAGATTAATGTACCAAATTCCTTGTTCTTTTCTCCTGTAAGCGTAGCCGATATAAAAAAAATCATTAGTTCACTAAAAAATTAAAAAACAGGTATTAATTCAATCTCCACTAAAATTTTAAAATACATCTCTGATATAGTTGCTCCAATTTTAGCATCAATAATCAATAAATCATTTACGCAGGGTATATTCCCAAGTGTATTAAAAGTTGCTCGGGTAACACCGTTACCAAAGGCCGGAGACCTCACAAACGTCAGCAATTACCGCCCTATTTCATGTCTTACAATGTTCAGTAAAATATTTGAAAAAATAGCATTCAATAAACTTTATAAATTTATGGAATCTAATTCACTATTGTGTGAACACCAATATGGTTTTAGACGTCAGAAATCAACAATTCACGCGATAATTAACCACCTTCAATTTTTATATGATAACATTGAAAAAGGCCACATTGTATTCTCAATTTTTCTCGATTTTAAAAAAGCTTTCGATTGTGTCAACCATAATATTCTTCTGTCAAAATTAGCTATGTACGGAATTAGAGGCAACTGTCAAAATTGGTTCAAATCATATTTAACTGAAAGAAAGCAATTTGTCTCCGTCAATGGTCAAGACTTATCCCACCTTAATATTACAACTGGGGTCCCACAAGGCTCCGTGCTAGGGCCACTGTTATTTTCAATCTATATTAATGATATTGTTAAATCATCTTCTCTGTTTAAATTTATATTATTCGCGGATGATAGTGCCTTATCAACTTCCTTGCCATATGACAAACCGAGCAACATTGCATCTACAATAAATAAAGAACTCGAAAATGTCTTCAGGTGGCTTAATGTTAATAAACTATCAATAAATGTTGATAAAACCAAATATATTCTTTTCTCTTACAAAAAATCTATTGAATTGCCTTATATTAAAATGGGCGACAGAATAATTTATGAAACTACTCATATCAAATTCATAGTCATCTTTATTGACAAAAATCTGAGTTTTAAACAACATATTACGCATATCTCAACAGAACTATCAAAATCGATTGGAATATTATATAAATTAAATAAGTTTCTTCCTAAATCTATTTTCCATTCTTTATATATGACAATGGTGCAACCTTACTTGACATATGGCATAGAGAGTTGGTATGGAAAATATCAAAATTATTTCAATAAATTAGTCATATTACAGAAAAAAAAGCAATTCGAGCCTTCCATCAACTTGACTACAAAGAGCACACTAATCGATATTTTAAAGAATCCAGAATTCTAAAATTAAATGATCTCTTTGTTTTTCAAACATCCTTATTCCTTTACAAAACAATAAAGTGTTCCTATAATAACTATATATTTAATATGTTACAAACAGCTGATAATCCCCATAATCACCAAACCCGCAATAGAACAAAATTTATTTCACCCTTGTATTCAAAATCAAAATCACAATGTAGCTTTCTGTACAAATCTATCAAAATATGGAATGGCTTGGACGACAATATCAAATCCCAAACCAATTTAGTTCAATTCCAAAAAGCTCTTAAAAACAATATAATTTCGGCTTACTAAATTTCTATTCAGTTTTTGTTATTGTGTATTTATTTGTTACCGTACACTATTATACGATGTAATATTACTTTGATTTATACATTATAAATATTTTATTATTTATATAAGACTGTTGACTATGTTAACTACAGATCTTTTGAAATAATCGCTGGAAATAAATTAGTTTTTTAATTTATCTCTAAATTTTTTATAATATAATTATTCGTTATTTGCAATCTTTACAATGGTTAGGTTCTCAAATGTATACTAAGTTGTTTATATTTTTATAAACATGAAGGGATTTTATTCTTGATAATGTTATGCTTAGTCTTAAGTTTTAAGTTTCTGCCCTAAAAGTCACTGACTTATTTTGGGCCCATATCTAATCTTTGTATGTATATACATATATACGAGTATGTATATATATATATATATATATATATATATATATATATATATATATATATATATATATATATGTATATGTATATATATGTATATATATATATATATATATATATATATATATATATATATATATATATATATATATATATATATATGTATATGTATATGTATATGTATATATATATATATATATATATATATATATATATATATATATATATATATATTTTTTTTTTTTCCCCTGAAGATGACCCACTGCGGTCAAAAGACGTCTAGGAATAAAATATGTCATTTGTGGCTATTTTCTCTCTCCTCGAAGATCCTGTTAAGAGACTTGTAAGGCAAATCAAGAAATTGCAAGTCAAAATCAATAACGCTGCTGCAGCTGTTCACTTTAACAACGCATGCATACAACATGGCGTTGTTAAAGTGAACAGCTGCAGCAGCCTTATTGATTTTGACTTGCAATTTCTTGATTTGCCTTACAAGTCTCTTAACAGGATCTTCGAGGAGAGAGAAAATAGCCACAAATGACCTATTTTATTCCTAGACCTCTTTTGACCGCAGTGGGTCATCTTCAGGGAAATATGGTAGTAACTCTTATAATTTTGAAATATGGTACAGTATGTATTCATTTTCTCTCTATCGATAAGCGTACATGCGGATGGAAAGACAAGGAAATTATGTACGGAAACTTATTCAGAAAGATTGACCGAAACACAGAAAACGAGAAATTAAAGATATGGAACTACAATGTTATTAACACAAATCCTTTAGGAAAAACACACGACTGGCGAAAATAGCTGTCAAGCAAGGATTGTAGTACAAAACAATACAATGATTGGAAGATGCATCATTAGCTATAGAAATTAAAATGGAATTAAACAACATCATTGTCTCAACTTCATACCAACCACCCAAGCGCCCCCAATTACCGGTACAGAACTTTACTAAACTCTTCAACTATAGGATACCGGTCATTTTGTTAGGCAATTTAAACACCAAATGCGAGGCTTATGGGTATAGAAATACAAACAACTTAGGAAGATAACTTAACACGCTTATCAATAGACGTATACTACGGCAAAGACTGGGACCCAATTTCCCAACATACTTACGAAGAGAACACGCAACAAAACCGGACATCTACCTGGCTAACTTCAATCTGCCCTTTAACTATTTTATGGAACCAGTGGATGTTCTTTGCCGTGAGCACACTGCAACTCTAATGCACATAAACAAGAATACTATACAAATCCGTTCGAAGAAATGGAAGGCATACAATAGAGCAGATTAGGATAAGTACAAAGAATTACTATAAACGTACGTGCCCGGCCCGCTCGGGAAAGCCACTCTAGAGGAAATCGACGGAGAGTTGGATAGGATCAGAGAAGAAATTAAAAGCGTAGAGAAGGGTGCCGTCCCCATTAGCTCGTTCCAAACTATTCAACTCTTCAGGTAGATACAAGAAATGGTTGCTTTGAGCGAGGAGATCGGCCGGGCGGCAGAAAATATATGAAGAATCGGAACATCAAGGGAAGCATACAACGCCCTCAGGAAACAGAAAAGCGAGCTAATATTTGAAAAATAGAAAGAGAAATGGGATCAGCACATCGAGAAAATAGACGTGGAAACATCACCAAGGAAATTTTGGAAACATATCATCAGTTTAAAGACACGGACAGCAAGGGATAAAATGAAAATTAAGGATGCATGGAACAACATTTTAGAAGATGAGGAAGAAATAGAGGTATTATTTAGAGAGCATTGGAGAAATGTATTCAAAATTAGCAAAGGAGAGCACGAGGACTATGACATTGAATTCGAACATCAGATCGTGGACAAACTCAATGAGGAGATCGAAAGGACATACCCCCTCCACTTTGTCGAGGAAAGGAGAAACAGCAACGACGGAATAGACGCAATCATTACATCTGAGGAATTAAAAGAAACATAAGAACATAAGAAAAGAAGGAGACTGCAAAAGACCATTCATGGCCTACACTTGACAGCTCCTGTTCCAGTCAACACACAAAAGATTTCTAACCAGAGAAAAGTCATCAACATTGTCACCCTTTACAGGAGTTCGTCAGATCTAATCTACAATATACATAAAATGCATCCAGAGGATTATGTCCATTCATGCAACCGCAAAATAATCTCCCCACTCCTTAGAAAAATATATACATATGTACATAAAAAAGTCAGTCCCATCTAGTAGCTTCATTCATATATTTATCTAATCTATTCTTAAAACTACCCAGAGAGGAGGCTTCTATCACATGTCTAGTGAGCCCATTCCATTCATCTACCACACGATTTGTAAACCAATTCCTCCCAATCTCCTTCCTAAACCTATACTTATCAAGCTTAAACCCATTGCTACGTGTCCTGTCATGTTCACTAAGTATAAGAACCTTACCCAGATCCCCTTTATTATATCCTTTTACCCATTTGAAGACTTCAATCAATTCCCCTCTGACTCTTCTCCTTTCCAATGTATGTAGATTTAGTTTTCTGAGCCTTTCACCATAAGGTAAGTTCCTTAGCCCACCAATCATCTTTGTCATCCTTCTCTGCACAGACTCAAGCAAATCAATATCCTTCCTATAATATGGTGACCAAAATTGTACTGCATAGTCTAGATGAGGCCTAACTAGCGCCAGATACAGTTTTAGAATGACTTCAGCACTCTTATTGCTTACACTCCTCCTAATGAATCCCAATATCCTATTAGCTTTATTCTTAGCATTTAGGCATTGCTTTATAGGACGAAGGTCTGAACTTACCAAAATACCCAAGTTCCTCTCACAATCGGTCCTCCCTAAATTTCTCCCATTTAATTTATAACTATTCAGTGGATTATTTCTACCTATACTAAGTACACTACATTTGTCTATGTTAAACTTCATTTGCCATTTCTCAGCCCAATTGGACAGAATGGTAAATTCCTCCTGCATTACAACAGCATCAGAATCAGCCCTAATGGCCCTACCTAGCTTAGTACAGATCGGGACTCACCAGATTAAATTACCTTGAAGCACCCTTGAACATACTGGAGGGAGTGAACAACGTCTTCAATGCGTCCTTGAACACGGGATACTTTCCTGATGAACTAAAAGTGGCGAAGATGATATTCATACCCAAGGCGGGAAACCCCCCAGATCAAGTGGGCAACTACCGCCCCGTCTCGCTGCTAGATTTCATCGGTAAGGTATTGAAAAAAATAATTAATAACAGACTGTCCAAATTCCTCTATGATAATGGCTGGAGAAACAGCTGCCAATTTGCCTTCAGGAAAAACAGAAGCACGGAGATGACCCTTGGAATCATCCTTGAAAAGGTAGCCAAAGCAAAGAGAGAAAAAATGAGCGTAGACATCGTATGCCGGGACGTGTCCAAGGCATTCGACAAAGTATGGCAGAGAAGTATGCAACTCAAAATACTCGGATTAGGAATGAACAACAAGATCGAAAGGATTTTATGTTATTATGTAATGGAGATACGTGCTTATGTGGAAATAGGACGACACCAGGGAGAAATGTTCGAGCTCACTGTGGGTTTGCCCCAAGGCGGATGTTTGAGTCGGTCTCTCTACTCAATCTACACAACAGATATACCACCACCGAGAAATGAGGTATTGAGCATCCAATTTGCCGATGAAGTCACCCAAATCATAGTTTGCTTCTACAGGAACGGACCAAATCAAGCTAGGATGACTGCAGATGAGATAAGAAGCATTAATAGATACGAAGAAAAATGGAAAATTAAAACCAACAGAGATAAATTTAAAATGGTACCCGTGTACAAGAGGACAACACTGCAGATACGACAAAGAATGCAAGGTGTTTGGACTAACCATTACAAAATCAGGTTATAAAAAGCACGTAACTGCGAGGGTAAATCGAGGGAAAAGTGAGTTAACCTAAGCATGAAAAACAAGAGGAAAATTTATCAAGCCATAGTACAGTCCGTGATTATTTATCCAACCATAGTGATGTACACGATCTCAAGAAGTAACCTATTAAGACTCCAAAAAGTCCCCCAAAAAGCCATATACTTAATAAAAAACACTAGAAGAGGAGAAAGAAGAAGACTACGAGACCTGCACAGGAAGGCAAAGATAAAGCCACTTCACAGGAAGGTTAGCATTTGTTTTATTAGTTCTTGAGAACTAATTGTTTAATTAGTTCTCAGATATATTAGAAAATATATATCTTATATCTTACATATATTAGAAAATATATATCTTGCACTAACTATATTTATGCTTTCTACTCAATATATCTACATGGCTAGATTCAAGCAAACGGGCTGCCCAAAATTTCAACCCCTCTCTAAATAAACTTGAATGTTTTAAAACCTTTTATAACATTATTTGGAATACAAAATATTCTGGTAGTGAAAGGGTAAAATAAATAAATGTCCTATTCTTAGATTGTGAGGTTAGGACTGCTCGACAATCATGTTACACAACCATTTTATATGTTGGACAAATGTCTATATTATGATTTTGCAACCATATGTATTTTGTAACCATATATACCAGTATGATTAATGTTTATTTTGTTTTCCAGATTTTTGTGAGTTGATATATATATATATATATATATATATATATATATATATATATATATATATATATATATACAATAGCTTCAGACACTTCAAAGCACCAAGGATGCATCAACAAGTCAAATTCATTCTGTTACGTGTGTGGGGATTTCACGACAGTCGCACAGCGCCGAACAATTACTTCTCTCCTGAGAACTGCTTACTTCCATTATTTTGACTGTAAAATTGAATATCAGGACAAGTCCTTGGTCCCACACATCTGTTCTAAACCCTGTTACAATGGAATAACTGCATGCTTCATTGGCAAGAAAACAGCCTTTAACTTTGCTGTCCCGATGGTCTGGAGAGAGCCAAAAAGCCATGCAGATGGTTGTTATTTTTCTCTGACAAATATAACTTGTTTTAATGCTTCTTCAAGAAAAAGATAAAATATCCCAACCTTTCCTCAGCTATGAGACCAGTTCCCTACTCATTTGATATCTCTGTCCCTACACTCCTAGCAAATAAAGATCTTCTTCCTTGATCAGATGAAGAAATGCCTTCAGGTAAATATTCTGCCAAATTCGATCTCTTCTGAAGACAATGTCTCTGCTAATTCAGGAGCAAGTAACAATGAGCCCCACTGGGTGACGCAGGAAGACCTGAATGACCTTGCCCGTGATTTGTATCTATCTAAGCAGCAGGCAGAGCTCCTGGCATCTCGACTTAAACAGTGGAACCTGGTCAAGGGAGATGTAAGGATCACCAGTTTCAGGACACGGAACAAGGACTTCACTTCATCCTTTGAAATGGAAAACAGGTTGCGCTACTGCAAAAATGTCTCTGTTTTGTTCACTTTCCTTGGTTTCCCACACAATCCTTCAAATTGGCGTCTTTTCATAGACTCTTCCAAGTGAAGTCTGAAGGCTGTGCTCCTGCACAATGGGAATAAATACCCCAGCATTACCATTGCCCACTCACTCCATCTGAAGGAGTCGTATGGCAATATGGAGCTCCTTTTAAAGCTGTCAAGTACAACCAGTACCAGTGGAGTCTCTGCCTGAACCTTAAGGTCATTGGGCTCCTTAAAAGTATGCAAGCGGGTTTCACAAAGTACTGTTGCTTTATCTGTCTCTGTACAGTCTAGCTATGTCCAAACACTTTAGGCAAAAAGAATGGGGAGTATGGTGAAAACAGTAACCAAGAACATCCTCTGGTGGACATGAACAAGGGGCTTCTTCCTCCTCTTCATATCAAGCTTGGGCTAATGAAGAATTTCGTGAAGGCCATGGACAAAAATGGCGCTGCCTTCAAACACTTGTTTACTCTATTCCCAGCTCTGAGTTCTGAAAGCTCAAGGAGGGCATCTTCGTCCGACCTAAGATCCGAGATGTGCTGAAGGATAGTGAATTTGAAGAGCTTCTTACCTTAAAAGAACTGAGAGCATGGGAAGCATTTAAGTCAGTCAGCCATGGCTTCCTTGGTAATACAAGGGTACTAGATTGCCAAGAGTGTATCGACAAGTTGTTTCAGTCGTATGAGGATATGGGATGCCGAATATTACTCAAAATTCACTTTCTCCACCTCCACCTCCACCTCCACCTCAACTACTTCCCTCCTAACCTTGGGGCAGTGAGTGATGAGCATGGAGAAAGGTTCCACGAATACATTTCTAAAATGGAGAGCAACTATTAAGACAAGTGGAACCCCAGCATGATGGGAGACTCCTGCTGAATGCTCTTGCGTGACATCCCGGAGGCAAAGTATACAAAATCGTCCAAAAAATCTCACTTTTAACTGTCTGCTGTCCTATGATTTGTGTGTAATTTATCATCCAAGTAATTTAGTTCCATTAATGTTCTGTATCTATGCTGTTTTTTTTCTCTAATATACCTTTGTAACAGATGAAATAAACACATTATATTTTGAATTTATATGCAGTTAATAAAAGTGGAGTATGTGAAAGCAAAAAACCTAGATGTAATAGAGCAAAACTGTTCAGAAATTTGAATTCACCACAACAAAATTAGTAAAAAACACATATTCACATCCTTGCCTCAGAGGCCCAAATTTTATTTTGTAAACCAGTGTTATTATGAGTCAACCAAATTTCTCTATTTCTCACCTTTGACGAGAAAGTTTGCTCTTATTCGATGTTTTCAGGCATCTGTTCCTTATCGAAAATTTTCTGGACGTTGTTCAAAAATACAATAATGATCGCACTAAAGTGAATAACATTCTTTATACGAGGCTGTAAAAATACAAATTTATTGATAAGAAATCTTTATTCCAATACTCAAAAGGGAATTTAGGTTCACATGTTCAAGTTTCCGTGTTATTTTGTGCATACATAATTATACTTGGAGAGCCTAATTGCCCACTGATATTGCTTGTGCAAGGTTCAATTCTGAATTGTATTGTAAGGGGCCAAAATTTAAGTAGCTGAAAGGAAATATAATGTCCTAGTTCATTTTACCGTGGCATTAGAAGTAAAACAAATAAAATTGTTAATCGTAAGGAATATTTCTTCGTTTGAGATAATATAGTAATGCTAAACACATGTTTAGCCTGAAGACTTCAAAGTGCAAGGTGCTTTCCGCTAGACGAGTGTAATTTAACACGTCAGCGATCGTCTTTTGTTTTGGAATAAGCGCCATTGTTTTCATTGTAAAACTTGATTCTTCTTTTGCTGCCCTTTGAAGATGTTTGAATAAACGAAAGATCTCGGAAACCTTTTGTTTCTTCATTTTTTCGTGGTTTGAACCATCATTTACGCCCTTGCGCATATAATAAGAGGTATGGAAGAAGTATATATATATATATATATATATATATATATATATATATATATATATATATATATATATATATATATATATATACCAGCGAGGAACTTCTCGGGAAAATTAAGATATACGCGATGGTAGAAAACTAAACGTTTCGGAACAAACTCTGTTCCATCTTTAGTGGCTACGGGCAATAAATAAAAATATAACATGTTTATTAGACAACATTCAACAACTTATCAACCGGGAAAAGAGCACAAAGAAAAATAGCAAATAACTCAAAGTAAGTTTGACTAGAACTACGGAATTGAAAACGGGTAATAGTTAACTAGCATAGTAAAAAACACTAAAATGACCACAGATAAAAATATTTACACTGACTGCAATTTATGTGAAAATGAGGAAGATCTGAATTACAAACAAAACATTACAATTACTAACCTTGACTGTCGGAATTGTAGGGGTAACTAATTGTATGAATAGGAATGGTTACGGATTGAGTTGTGTTGAGTGGGATACAAGAGAATTGGTTGGTTGGAAGATATTTACTGAGTGATTAATTTGATCGATGAATTTAATGTAAATGGTTTATAATATTCTCAAATTCATTTTGTCTTTGGCCGTCTATAATTAAAAATCATCCAAAGAGGGCATATGTGTTGAATGGCTAGTTAGGGAGTGTAATCTGAAGGAGGAGTGTTCTGGTTTAGTGATAGAGGCTAGTATGCTATGGCTAATGCCGAGGGGTGCAGAAATACGGTCATGTAATGTCCGCTGAGTTGATCCAATGTATGCCTCGGAATTATATCAAATAGGTATATTTACATACTGTACATATAATGGTGGAACGAGGCAGCGTTGGAGTCTTTGCTATGAAAAAAACGGTGTATTTTTCAAGCGTTCTGAAATATTCGTCGAGAGTTGTAGGAAAGAAAAGTATGTTTTAAAATGGCAGAAACTTTGCATCTTAGGAGAGGGTTGAGAACTACCATATAAACGAGGGTTAATATATTTCTCCTTCAAGTTGTTGTAGGAAGTGGCAGTTGGGCTAAGCTTATAGAGACAGGTACGAACTTTTTTGTCAAACAGTTTTTTCTCATATCCATTCTGAATGAAGTAGTTGGAAAGGAATGTTATTTCATTCTACAAGTGTTTTATCACGATGCAAGGATAAAAGCGTAGGGAAGTAGGGTTAAAATAACATTAACTTTCAAAGTGCTAGCACAGAAACTATGAAAATGCAACATGGATTCTGTATGTGTGGGTTTACGATAAATGGATGCGAACATATGAATAGTGAAAGTTAAAGTTATATAAAGAAATGGGAGTTATTTTTTTTCCTGGGTAAATTTTATATTAAAATGAAACTAATTGATGTATTTAAGAGATTTAATTGTCTTTTACTCATAACAAAAAAGGCTTTAGTGTTATGAAAGTATCTTCTGTAAAATATTGGCCGGAAATGGAAAGAAGAATCATTGTCTAGTTCTTCCTTTTCGAAAGAAGACAAAGTTGTTAACTGGAAGAGCTGCAACAGGGCTGTCCATGGCAAGGCTATCTATTTGGTGGAATACCTTACCCTTAAGCGAAATGATTGTCCTGTAAGTGTTCAATTTTTAGCTTGTTTAGACCGTGAAACGGGGATTTAGGGGATGGTAATGCCCGAGAAAGAGTGTGGAGGTATCCCCTTAGAATAATATTATTTCACCACCTCCTAAGACCGCACTTTGGGAGAGAAAGCGAGCCGTTACTCCCATCCTCTTCCGACTTTACCCCTTTTTGACGCGGCCAGGCCTCCGCGAAATTCACACCAGGGCTACCTCCCGGCTGTCTCAATCTTCCTTCCCCCCTCCCTCGGGTTGGGGGATTACCTTGTAGCTTTGCCGTGAACCGCATTTATGGCTTCCGCCACTGTCGTCTGTCAGGCCCGCTTATCCCTGCCTTTGATACCTCACCGCAAGGAGACGCTCGGGTGTCACGCCTGATAACGAAGGTTAAGAAGGTCTCAATCTCTCTCCCTTTTTTGAAGAATTCTGGCTATATATGCAGCCGCTCCAGGCTGACAGCAGATTTGGTTAGACGCGACTTTCCCAAAAGGAGTGCGATTCAACGAGCTCTCTTCCAAGAAGTGTGAGTGAAGGTCGCAAGCCACGGAAGAGCTGGACATCACACCCGTGTCTTTAGGTCACGGAGAAGAGTCTCGTGAGGCAACGTCAGCCTTTTTCATCCGCCTTCGGAGCAAGCATTGGAGAAGCCGTCCTCCGAAGTTTTTTTGGTGACCTCCTAGGACAAAAGGCCCATTAGCTCGCTCAAGCCGAGTGTGGAAAAGTTATCTTCCCCCTCCCCCCTTCGAAGTTCGTCGTTCGGTGACCACTGAAGACAGGAGGCCCGCATCTCGCAAACACGAGTTCGAGAGAAGTAGCCCCAACCCACTGGAGCTTTGTGGCTACCACCCGTGAGTAATCCAGGTCACCAAGACCTACCCCTAGTTGCCCCACCTTACCCTCGAGTTACAAAGGAAGTAAATCATTCATTACCCTTAATCTCCCATTATAACCATTTCCTAACCACGGTTATCTAATTAGTATTCGGAGCTTAAGTCCGTCTCATTTATGTACCATTTATATATATATTTATTGTTGTCCCCTTTTTATTTAGTGGGTATTAAAATCTGTTTTTTTTTGTCATTGTGTTTTTATATTCCTTGGTCACGCAGCTGCCGCTATCTATTCAAATCGCACCCTTAGATCAATAACAGTTGTCACCTTGCTTGGCCTACCTTAGAGCCTGTGTGCGCATATTCACGTACACTTGGCCATACCTCGAGAAAGATGTTGAGAGCTTCAAAAGGTGGTCCATTAGCGTACTGGTTAACAGCCAGCGGGCTGATATTGGTTTTATAGTATGGAGGTTATAAGTTGGTAAAATTGGACGTAGTAGACTATTTGCTTTATGAATTTTAGGGAGACCCTAGAGTTGGTCAAATGTAAGGCCTGAAGCGTGGAGTTGACTGTAGGTATCTGGATTGAGAGAACGAGATTTCTTGAGAGATAGGAACCTATTAACTTTGCATTTGAGTCGAAGGGAGAATTTTCAAGGATCCTCCTGACTAGAAACAAACTAGAACGGATCTTCTAAAATTAGGTTTATTTTGTTCATTGAGGCCATTCATTGTCCTTTATCACGACATATAATGATGATGTTGCGGTTAGTACAGCAATGAATAGCCACCGTCACCCTTCACCAGGCACATCTGGTGAACGCTATTCATCGCCTCATCTCCGCATGCAATCACTGCGTACATTTCAGTTTATCTTGCTAAAGATGACGTAGTTTGAGAGGCTCCTCCCCCAAATAGGGTGATATCCTCCTTATTTAAAATGGAACTGTGCGGAACTGTTTCAGTTTAAGAAAGAACTTGAGCGCGAAATTCCAGATCTTCAATGGCGTCTATTTGAAAAGACCTTGACCGGGAAGAGCCTTTTTGAGTTGCAGTGCTTTTTCGAATTCGAATAGGAATTTAATTGTGTTAACCCTTTGATGCCTGAATTGGACTACATATATAATATTATAACTCTTAAAACAATATATATATTAAAAGTCAAAGTGGCTTGAAATTGTAGTTCTACATGGCAGCATAGGCCTTTAAAGGATTAATTAAAGGAGGCAAGCGGTAGATAGAAGTCGAGACCAAAGGCTAGTAGACGTTGTCCACGAGGTATTCATTTGGTCTGTTGTGTTTCAATTCAAATGAATTTGAGTAGATCTTATGCTGTTATCGATTATAAAACGTGTCAGAAGAATGTGATCTCGGTGTATTAAAGGGGATGTCACGTGTAACATGAGTAACTTTGCAGTGACTGAAACCTGGAGGATTGTGTGCCCTCCAGCCCTCAACACTCGCAGTTTACCATCGCTGTCCCAATATATGCAGGAGGACCTGCAGTGATTAATCTTCCACGAATTTTCCCTTCATCTTTAATACTTTATTCACAGATATCTCCTTACAAACTCTTATATATATATATATATATATATATATATATATATATATATATATATATACATGTACCAGTATGTCCTTATAGTATTGCGCTTTTAATTCGAGGAAAAAGAAATCTCTATGTATTAATTTCAAGCGATTTCAAATTTTCGAAGCTGCGTCCAAATAACTAAACGACCATTAGAACATTTTATTTCGAGAAATTTGCAATACAAGACTACATAAATAGTAATAAACATTAGAACATTTTATTTCGAAAAAAAATTCAATATAAGACTAGAAAAATAGTAATTCCCTTATTTAAATTAGTGGTTTTCTCAGGTGGAATATTCAATGCCGTTCTCGTTTAATTATCTCCGGAGTTGCGAAAGAAACCTCACAAAGACCCTTGAATTATTGGAATCGCTATCCCTCGAAGATAGGCGCTTTTGGGACAGTAGATATAGGTCTTCAAGATTATGAAACTGAAAATAGGTATATATTACCGTAGTCAATTTGAACGTGCTGAAAAGAACACGCGAACAAATGGTCATAAATTGAAACAAAATCGTTATCAGACGAATATCTTTGGGAACTTTACTTATAAAATCGTTTAAAATAGCACGCTTTTCCAGATATGTACATCGTTCAAAGTACGACCATCAACGTATTTAAAATCCACTATTTAACTATTAAAACAAACATAATACTAACGATAGATTAATGTGATTCTTGTTCTGTACTTTAAAGTTCCTCCAAATATGTGCCTACTTATCTTTCTCACATTCCTACGACTAGCAATAGAGCGGCTCTAAATTAATTGCTAGTCTTTATTATATAAGTTTATATTATGTACTCCATTTGCCTTTCCATTTTTCAGGTCTCTCATTGCAATAAGAACCTTTGGAATACTTTTCGATTCTTTATTCCGATACGCTACCTTGTTAACACTTCCCAAGCCAGTATTATTCACATTCGCTTCATTTTACATATATATAATGATATCGTGTGATCCCCGAAAAGTTCCTATTATTCAACTAATCATATCTCAGTAACCAGTTGGCTTATTTATAACATATTTTAACTCATTATAAAAACACATTGCCTTGAAAAATGTACATTGAGTTAAATTATCGTCAAAATAAGGCAAGTGGTTACTGAGATGTGTCTAGTTGAACAAGGTCTGCTGACCAAATGTCTCGTGCTCTCATCTTCAAAACTTTCAATAATTCACGGACTAACCTTGGGAGGACCTTGGCAAATAAAACATTCGAAAGAGACTGCAACACAACCTGAGGGTCTCGAATTTTGTTAGTATCTGCCGAATAGTTATAGTTCTGATGTTATTGCCAAAACAAAATAATTCCCGGGATAACCTTGGGCAGTGGTGGTGTAGGTGGTAGTGGCGTAGGTGGTGGTGTAAGTGGTGCAGGTGGTAATGCTGGTGGTGTAGGCGGTGTAGGTGTTTCGGGTGGTGTTGATATAGGTGCTGGTGTAGGTTTAGGTGCCGGTGGTGTAGGGGTGTAGGTGGTGTTAGTGTAGCTGTTGGTGATATAGCTGATGTTGGTGTAGGTGATATAGATGGTTGTGGTGTAGGTGGTAGTGTAAGTGGTGTAAGTGATGTTGTGTAGGTGGTGGTGGTTATTTTCTAGGTTTGAGTTTAAGTAGTGGTGGTGTAGGTGATGGTGGTAGTGGTGTAGGTGGAGATGGTATAGGTGGTGGTGGTGGTTTAGGTGGTGTAAGTGGTGGCGGTGTAGGTGATGTTGGTGGTAGTGGTGTAGGTGGAGATGGTATAGGTGGTGGTGTAGGTAGTGGTGGTGGTTTAGGTGGTAGTGGTGTAGGTGGTGCAGGCGGTGGTGGTGTAGGTGGTGGTAGTTTAAGTGGTGCAGGCGGTGGTGGTATGGGTGATGATTCGAAAGAGAATGTAAAACAACATAAGGGTTCCAAATTTCGTTAGACTCGGACGAATAGTTACAATGTCATTACAAAAACAAAAAGAAAAACGGGGATCGACCGACCAACATACTGAGATGTAGAGTCGCCCGCGACTAAAAATGCGAACTGTTTTGCGGATCAACCGATATAACAGATTATCAAATTATTCTTGCCATCTACTTATAACATACTCATTACTCGCAAATACCATGCAATTCCTATCCATTTTGTTCACACACTTATTTTCTTATATTTTCACCTTTCTTCCTTTCCGAAACTAACCTGTTCCCATCCGGATCCTCATTCATCTTCCTTCTAAATGCGTCATTTACAGCTTCCTTTCTCCGGTTAAGCATCTCTTTACACTTTTCGTTTCGTCTTCTTACATACATTCTTCTATTTAATAATATCGCGCTTATCTGTACTATTAACCATCTGCAACTACGTCTTCTTCTACCTATCCACTGCACGTTTCACATAGGCATTCCACTTTTCAGCACACCCACATACAACCCTTGTAATACACATTATTTCTTGTTTAAATTTGTCCAATATTTGCTATATCTTCACGTTCACCCTTACTTCTTGTCTCCTAATGCTAAACATCTTCACATAATCCTCCCTCTCCTGCTGACTCAACATCTATTGACTTTTGATTATCCTTTCCTTTTCACCTGCGTTAAGCCTTCTCTCCCATGCACTAGCCTATCTAACTTTACACACTATAGTCAAGATAGAAAATCCCCCACACTCATACATCTTACAGTTTTCCTATCAAACATATCTTAGGCGGATCATTCATACTCTTACTTTCACCCTCACATCTTTACCGGAGTGATTCGTATTTATGTACACCCTTTCTCTCACGCAGATTCCTACCAACCTTGTTCCTCCATTTGTACAAAAAGCTTCATTTCTTTGCCCCCATCCTACTACTCATTCGTCTATTTTCTTCCAGCCCTCAATTAATAACCACTCCAAATTCCATCAACTACTGGTCCTATGAAATTCCAGAAACACCTTTTCTCAGCATCACTTCCATCAATGCAGGGCCATAAACTACAACTCCTCTTCCCCTTTGAAATCCCAACTTCATCTACTTAATTCTAGAGTTCACTAATTCGTATCCAACTCTTGCATAATGTCAATCCTCATTCACAAGCACGGCGACACCTTTACTCCTTTCACCACAACCCTCACTTGACCCTTCTCCATTCACTTAACTACCACAAATTCTCATACTCGTATCTCAAGCAATTGCAACACCAATCTTTTAAAGCCATTCATCACTGCTCCCCTCTTTTTCACATCAAATACACATACCCCACACTTCACACACACTCTCTTCGCACAATCACATAGCTTAACCGGCATGACTGGACGGTGCCCGCGAGACATTCATCTATTGCTGGCATGCCCTACAACTCAATCAGAATTCATAGGCCAGCTGTAACTCTTTATTGATACAAATATCTGCAGGCAAAGGAATACTGAAAATATTCCAATACTAACTTGATCCATGATTTGTCAGTCATTTGCTTCCAAGGTGAACTGACTAATCTTCGGCTCAAAGACAAGTAAAGGTGGCCTAGAGCCATTATGATCCATTCTCTTCCCTGTTATAATCAGCGCTTACGCAGTCATTCCTCAGGCTTGAATGCAATCTCATTATAAGCCTCAACTCTTTCCATGTGCCAGAATTGAATGCAATCTCACTATAGGGAAATCGATATCCCACCCTCCAAACTGAGGCCCTTATCGGTAATCGCAACGTCCTAGCATTGTTGGCGGTGTAACCTTATTACTTAGCTCCCCCTGTAGCAGAATGAGGTAAAATGGCGGCCACGTACCCTTCTGTATTCACATGGATCCGGAGATCACCGCATGGAGCTGGTAAAAGCATGGAAACCTAGGCAAGGAGGCGGCCGACGCTGTTATTATTCGCCCCAGCGCTATTTGCCTAGGGACTGACGTCATATCCTCACCCCTCACGCGGCCACTTCTCCGCGAGCATTCGGGTTTTCAGCTCGAGGATTGGAACCCGTTGGACATTCCAACGATTGTTATCAAGATTCCCCCTTCCCCCGAAGGAGTCGCCGACTTTTCCAAAGATCACGCGCGCGTTTAGAGCATCCTCACCAGGTGCCTATATAACGCTTCGACTGAGTTTAGAGAGCAGTACTGTTAGACTTCCACCTACTTCGACGAGCGAGCTAAAGGACGCCCCCCATCCCAGCGGTGATTTCGATTCAAGTGAAGGCTAAATCAATCCGTGAACTCTGCCTTAGTCAATCGGCAAGCTTCGACGTCAAGTGAACTCTGCCCTAGTCAATCGACAAGGACTGACAAGGATTCTCAACTCCGAAGACTACTAGTGCTCCCACGTATGAAGTTAGAGGTAAACCAACTCCTTCCATCGCATTCACTGTACCCCCAAATGGCCCCTTTCCGGCAACAAGCACATAAGGTATTCGTAACCGTTGCCACCTCCATATTGATCTTAAATTTGGCTTATCCAATTGCTCTATTATTTGTATGAACGCCCCAGTTTAAAATCCCCCTTTAAATCACCAACTGTATCTGACTTCTTTAATCCCTTAATTAAACTACCTGAGATCGCGTGTGGATCTTTAACCCCGTCTGGGCGACCATTCCATTTAAACCCCATTTCTATTTAATTATATATATTCTTTTGTTGTTAGTAAAGTGATATTTTCGTAATTGTCTTTCTTTTGTAACCCCAGCGCGTACCAGCTACCTGTTAATCTTTGGCCAACTTGCACTCTGAAATATTTATTTAAAAGGACCCCGCAAAGTAATTATAAACCATCCCCACTGGACTCATACTAATAACCATTTTCCCTTTCACTAACGTTCTTCAACGAACTTGCGGCCTAAGCCAAAAATTACCCACGTGTATATAAATATATAGTCTGGCCATTCCACGACACCACCCTTCTCTCCCTTCGCCTCGAGGATAACCAGAAAGGCCGCCCAAAACCACATAATGCACTAATCATTAGATTTTGACCCTGGTGAGCCTAACATTGGTTAAACTAGCAAGATTTCCCCTAAGAGGTGTTGTTTAATTTCACTTCATATGCAAAATTAGAGGAGCGACAACCAAATGCCAAAAGGTGCCGTTAGGGCTAGGTGAAAGACGCTCTGAGAAAAAAACTGTTTAGAGGAGGAGACTTAATTCCGCCGTCCTCCCACTCCCCCCTTCCTTCCCCTTCCCCCTTCCTTCCCCTACCCCCTTCCTTCCCCTACCCCCTTCCTTCCCCTACCCCCTTCCTTCCCCTACCCCTAGTGCGGTGGTGAAGTATAAAATCGAATAACTGCAGAATAACAGGGTAGATCGTGTTAGTCCTCGAGACAACTAAGTCCAGCTAGAGGCCCGGCAACCAACGAAAGGGACACATAAGAAGCTCATCCTTGAGCCAGTTCCTGGTCACACCGAACTTTAAGTTAACTTGATTTGAAAAACAAGCTTAACTATCTCTCGTCAGAGAAACCCCATATCCTGGTGTACCCCAAAACACTGAGATAGTCCTCGCCATTGAGGAATACCCCAAAGTAAACTCCCTCAAGCACTCCCCTTCGTCAAAATATACCCTCGTTTGCTACTCGCTCGTCAGTGCTAATTATTCCCAGATTAACCTGAAGAGTGGAAGAAGCCTACTTTCCATGTCCCGTTGGTGAAATCGTCTTACCAAGAAAACATGCTTAACGCCATCCGTCGCACGCCCCGAATTCATATGTAGCTTTAAAGCTATCCTCGCGCCAGATAGCCTTCTGGGGTAGTAGTACAAACGTCCACGCGCCCTCCCCGAAAACAACATTCTTGAGGTTACATGAAAATTGAGGCCAAGGTCAGTCTCAAACCCGATTCTCGTGTGAGGCTTTAAAGGTAATTAAATCCCATTATCTGCTTCTTTGAAGGTCAATTAGCGTTCAATATTAAAGTGAGCTTTTGGTCAACCATTATTGTATATTCAATTGTGTAATTTAGTAAGCCTCACTTAAACTTGTTTAATTCAAAACTGTGTAGTTTGTTTGTTAGATTGCAATTTTTAGTTCATGTTTTTATTTAAGGTCTAGTTTCTTAGAAGTATTTAATTCAATCCTGGAAACGCTAGTATGACAATGGAAACCCTCAAAGATTAAAAAATAACGTAATAATAATCAAATATAGAACTCTGAGAAAGCCTAATCAAGGAGTTTTGAAGTACGTACCAAACCTATACGTACGTACACAACCACTCAGTTCTTGCAATTCCACGACACTCATTATAAGCTTCAACACCCCGTATGACCAAGTCATACAGTTTGGAGCAGAAATTTTAATATGCGTCACCGGTTTTTGCCTTTTAATTATTTACTCGATTAATATTTAATTAACTTAGGGAGTAGAGTAAATGTTGGATTTTCACTTTAAGGGTAGGTAATACAAAAGGCCAAGGCAAAGTGATCCGTACCCCGAAAGAATTATTTATTTCAGCACCCTTATAAAATTGAACGCAGAACAAAGGTTTGCATATATAAGAAATATTATAAATATTTCATCGTCTGCCTTTTGTTTGCTGGAAAAGATTCATAGTTTTCCAATAACTTGAAACAGCCTTCGCTTGAACCTTTGCTCTATTCCTCCTTACAGTTACTCCAGAGCTCTTGCTATTCGATTGAATACGGCGTTGGTCTCCAAACGTCACGGTAACGGGTTGGATCTCGGCAAGAACGTACACAAATGTCAGCGCACGTAGTGATCTGGCTACCAATTGGTGGACATGCTGTACTCACCTTGTACTCGGGTGGGTAGATTTAACATCTCTCTTCACACACATAGCCCATTACAACACTGCTTTCTTTCCTTTCCCGTCTTCACAGCACAACACACACACGCACTCTCTGTTCCAAAGAATCCTGCCGACGGGTATCTATAGGATGACAAACCACCACCACTCGACTACTACTACAGTGTCTCCACAAGTCCTCCTTATTTATTAGAATTCTACGATAGACGTGCCTTTTTATTGCTATTGACATATTTCCTATTTGGTTCAGGTCTAGGCTTAGTGATGGCTACTTTAGAACATATTTGGGGATCTTCAAACCATTTCTTCAATGCGGAGGCAGCATAATATAGATCGTTGTTCTGTTGAAACTCAAACCCAACTCTAATTTTATAGCTGATGGTCGACTTTCTTGCAACAAAGGCAAATAATCTTTTTGCCTTATTGTTCCGTTGATTTTAATATATGTTTTTGTGCCATAAATACCAAATCAACGCCGTAAGGTAAAGGTGAACTGGAATGTATATAGCGTACCACCACTGCTGGTTGAAAACGATCCCGTGTCTTGCGATGGCAAAAGTGAATGTTAAAATACCAAATTGATGCAGTTCTATTTTAGGCGTTATTTGGTCTATTGCAGGACTCCTCAACCTTTTTGTTGTCATGTACCCCTTAATTTTTTCGGCCTTTCTCTGTCTACCCCCAATAGTTGAGGATTGTTAAATAATGAAAATACGCAAAATTTTTCATTGTATTTCAAATAATGTTCTTACAAATGACTTATAACTAATAATAGGAAACAAGCAAACAGTGGTTATTTATAATATTCTTCTTGACTAGAAAAGTAATATGAAGCAAAGGACTTGTAACTATTGCTAGGAAACTAAGAAATTATAATGTTCTTGACTTGAAAAAAATAACATGAAACAAATGAATCGAAATTAATATTATGAAAGCTAGAAGTAATAACGAGCAAACAGTGGTTTATTATAATACTAACATTCTTTATCATTGAAAAAAGATAATATGAAGCAATAAAAAACAGATAAATGAATATTTACAAAAAATATACTATGGGTATTGTGTATTTATGCAGTGGGATGCCTATTCACTTTATAAATTAATGGTATTGTTGGGCCAGCATTTTCTTTGTGAATTCATTAATATTGGATGATAATTTAGTAACTGCGCAACGACCATCATGTTTAGTAGTTTGGAAACAGGACTGATGCTTTGTTTTAATTCATAACAGTATTGAAAAGGCTGATTATCATAGCCACGTTGATGGAAATAGCAGCAGCGCTTAAATAGCAGGTTCAGCAAGCAAAGAATACAAGTTTTGCATCTTAATCCAGAATAATTTAAAATTAAATTCCTTATAAATGTTATTAGTAGCAAAAAGTTGACCTAAAAAAATGAAAAAGTTGACCTAAAAGAATTAAAAAGTTGACTTTATTTTCAATGACATATAAACGAAACTTTACTTACTTATTCTAGCGTTGGCTGATTGTGGTACATAATAAAGTATTTTGCAATATTTCCCGGCAGAAAGTTGCGGTCTCTATTTAAGAATTTGTTAAGCATGGAGAATGATCTCTCCACAGACGCTGTTGTTGGCTGACATTTAAGGAGATAAGAATAAATTGTTGGTAATATTTCAGGCCTAATGAGTTCAAATATCTCACACATATTTTTTTCCTTAAGTCTTATTTCAATTTACTGCTTGATCTCACAAGGATCGTCATCAAAGTTAATGCTAGTAAGAGTCTCATATGCCTCTTTAATTGTGAAATCAGTTGCTTCCATCCTAGGCACAAAGCGAGCAATGTGACTGTAATTCATTTTAATGGAAAGTAATTGCGTTGGTAGGTTTTTCTTAGACACACTAACTATAGCCTTCTGAATGACAATTCTATCACCTTCAAATTCTAAACAATGCATTTGACGCGTGGAAAATTGTCTGCATAATAGAAAGCAGCGTTTAGCCAACTTGCCCAACGTGTTAAAATTGGTTCTGGGGGAGTACCAATTTCTGGAAACAAAGCCTTGTTATTTTTATTTTTAACAGTAGATGATTTGACGCATGCAATTAGAGCATCGAGTTCAATATAAAATGATCTTATATGCATTGTACAGTTATGTAACAGATGTGCAACAAAAGTTACATGGAAAAGTCTTGGGAAATGTTTCTTGAGTGTTTCTCCAGCCGACACCATATAATGAGCTGCATCAGATAGAAGTAAGCAAAAATTTCTCTTGCTATCTCAAATTCTTTTAGGGTATCATCAATATTGTGTATGCCATTTCGCGCATTAACAGATCCGACAAGAACATCACATTTTATTAAAAAGTTTTTCTGGAACATCAATAATTCCCGCAAGTATATTCACATATTTAGAGCCTCTTACTTCCCTTACGTCAACGACGAGGAAAATTAATTTTCCCGTTAGTAATTGTTTTATCTTAGCTGATTCACTCTTGGCCATTTTCATGGATATTGATCTACAAGTTGTCACACTGGGGACTGCTACACCCAAATCAGAGAATAATTGTTTTATATGAGGATGGCACAATTTATGAAGGGGTATGTCAGCTGAAAGAAATGTAGTCACTAGCTTTTCAGTAAAACCTGAAGACTTAAACTTTAACACTGCTTGTGTCTTTCCAGTTTCCACACGTTTAGGTAGGCTACGCTGGTGGTTTTTGAGTCGAGCGATGTTTTCCACAAAAAGGTTTTTACGTACTTCACTATAACATAAACAAATTTGACAATAAAGTTATTTTTTTCCTGAACAAATGAATTTAATTGGGATTTTTGTTCAATTACAGCATCCACTTTAGAAATAGATGGCCTCCCAACTTTAGGCATGTCTATATATATATATATATATATATATATATATATATATATAATTCAAAACTGCCAAAGCGACCACCAAAAAACAAGCACAAACGCTCACAATAGCCGTTAAACAGCACATGAAAAAGGCAGGAGTTGCTAATTATTAAGCAAAAAGTTACCAGATATATTTTTATTCTATAAGTTTACTTTCTTGACATATTTTTTTTACCTTACCTGTAAAATTTAACTTTTTGTTGACCTATTAACTTTGTTACTATAACCCCTACAGTCACTTTTAGTGCATTAATAGCTGTTCTAGAGGAGAGTGTCTTGTAAAAGACAAGTTGACTTTATTGACTTTTATCTGCCCTAGTTAAAGTCATTGCATCATGTTGCAGTTTTATTAACTCCTCTTGCTTACCTGTTCATGGTTGTAAGGCACAAGGATATGCTGTGAAAGGATTTCGGAGATAAACAAGCTCCTCTTCACCAAGTGATTTAAAGTAATTTATTTCATTTTCTAACGTTCCAAGGGGCTAAAAAAATTAGTCAACTTAACTCATCAGTCTCCACAGATTCATTTCCATTGATAAATTCAGTCATTGTTTCAAACATAACCAAAGTACTAGATTCATTATTCATCTAGCCCTTGCAGACTTTGATTAAGTCTATTTAAAGCATCAAAAATGTCAACCAGATATGCTAATTTTAAGAGAATGTGATCATTTTTTTAATAACATTATAAAATCCTTGCAATAGTTACTATTGGAAATTTGAAAAAAATGCAACAGTTCAATTCGCAACTTATACACACGTTTTGTAACATTTTCTCGAGAGATCCAACCTACATAAGTGTGGAAAAGAAGTACATTATGTTCCGCCTCGAAATCTTCACACAACAATTCAAAAACTCCACATAATTAACTTGACATAATTTATTACCTGTGATAAGACATTGCAAACTGATTTATGATGCAATGTATAAATTTCGCGTCTAGAGCTACTTCCAAAACATAACCTCTAAATCTAGAATATCTCCCAAACATCGCTGATGCTCCATCCGTTGTGCAGCCTTTCAAATCTTTCCATGCCCATTCATGTGTTATAGAAAAATGAGTCAACCAATTGGCTCCAGGTTAATTTGGATTCCTGCTCAAACTGTCTGCTATACAACTGTCAGAGCCTTTTATGTACAAAATTTTAAATTGGAATTCTTGGAGGAACAAACTCCAACGCATAAAAAGTAGATTATTATTCTTAACATTGCGTAGGTAGGCTAAGGGTTTATGATTCGTCTCTATAATAAATTCTTTGCCTACCAAGAACATTTTTAACTTTTGGATACCTCAAATTATCGCAAAGTCACCGCATAATTCTTTTCACGGGCAAGTAATTTACGGCTAGCATACGCGATGGGTAAGCTTTCACACTCTCCCCGTACTGAATTAAGATACAACCTATTCCGTCATTGCTAGCGTCTATCCGAATGCAAAATGGCTTATTAGTGTCGGGCAAATGAAGGATGGGTGAAGATGCTAATTTTCTCTTTAGTTGGTTAAAGCTGGCGATTGACAGTGAAGTCCAAACGAGGTAAAAAACACTGTACCCATGTATCGAAGGACGAAGGCGTGTGACCAAAAAGTCTCCAAAGGTATACACTACTGTACGCAAGACAACCACTATCGGAGCTGCGCTCGGGTACAATTGAATGGAAAAAAGGTGAGGACCTTCTACTTAAGAGTGCGATATTATAGGTTGGCTCTTTAAAATGGTATACGTTTGCCGGGTTCCTCTCAAGGGTTATTCGAAAGATAAACACCTCTTCAAAAATGAACTTTAGTACAATTAATAAGAACAAGGGCACATATAAATATGGAAATTTAAATAATAATCAGTACGACAAAATAATATTATAATATGCAAAAATTAAGGAAACAAGGTCCGGGAAAATATAGAAGTGATCTAATAAGTTGAATTGACTGAAAGATTTAGCAAGTCTATTGGCGTTACACCAAATGGGAAATACTTCTTAGGACTGGGAACGAAGAGATGTGACTTACGAAGGAAGGACTTCTGGTTACCTCTGGATGATAAACTGGCGATGTGGAAGACCAATGGCCAGGTCTTTGTCGATGTGGTTTCGCTGCGAATGCCTCCAGAGAGACTCCGAAGGGGGTTGAGATTACCTCGGCTCCAAGGAGAAGTAATCACGAAATCGAGATTCGTCTGCGGACGGCAGGAAGTCTCAATTATTGTAGTGAGAGGAGAGAAACCCAGGGCAATCTTCAGGAGTATAAACGGGTTTCCGTAATCTTCCTGTGATCAGGGCGGATTACATGAAGACAATCTGCTGACGAGATCACAAGGGTGAGGGGATCACTTCAAGGGAGACAGATACTAAGGTCTGGACGGCAAGAGGCTCGGGTTATCTCTATCTGCTGATGATTTGCAGACATCACATTAAATAGGAGCCACAGACATGGTCGAGAGAGGGCTTCGTGTATGATGGCCTCCTAGGAGGATACCGGACGCGGCTTATGCAAACATGGACCTTAATAATTTCGGGTATCGACGAGACGAAGGGAATTAAGCGAGATTCCCTTCTACCCCAAGAGGGGGAAGATGGACACGGCTGCCACCAGGAAGCGGGACAGCCTTATTAAACTTGGGAGAAGACGGTGATAAAGCACCCGAAATTAAACACAGCTGCGTTGATCTGTCTTGACCATAGAAATTCTGTGTGATAACAGTGTATTAAGTTTAATGCTTCAACAACCATTATATATTTATGCATTATAATA
The DNA here is from genome assembly GCA_963969495.1 of Ceratothoa steindachneri. NCBI lineage: Eukaryota > Metazoa > Arthropoda > Malacostraca > Isopoda > Cymothoidae > Ceratothoa > Ceratothoa steindachneri. The sequence continues at coordinate 102,354,942 of OZ018330.1, forward strand.
ATTTATTAAGATTACTATTGATATTATTAGTATTATTATCTATTACTTAATAATATTTTCTCATTATTTAATATTATTTATTGTTATTATTACGGATATCCCCTACACCTTTTCTATCAGAACTTTGTACCAGGAGTTTCCACCTGTACATAGTTCGGTCAGGTAGCCATGGTGCCTTGGTGGACTGTCATCCTGTGATCACCAAGCCCCAAGGTATGGTAATAATAGGTGATCACCCATCCTACTCATTAGTGGACCTTGGGTCGAGTGGCAGTGTATACCGTGAAGTCCCTACCTGCTGCGATGGCCGAAAACCCGCTGGCTAGGGCAAATATTAGGTACGGGGTGTTTTGGGCCGTCAACTCTGCTCATCAACTTCCAGTACACACATAAGTTGGCTACGCCAGCACCATCCTCTATGTTTAAATCTCCAGGACAATTTTGCCTGAATAGTGGGTTGGATTGGGAAAGCCCATCAATGCTGGACCGTGACCGATTATGTGTAAATGATCAAATTCTGGAAATTTTTTAAGCTATTTGGACTTTTCTCTTAACCTCCTAGGTCTTTGTGAGGTCATACTATCTACTCTTCATGAGTCCCTTTTTCTTTTGTTCTAATACTATGGTGACGACTAATAAGAATAGTGGGACTACGCATTGGGATCCGCCTCCAAGCGCAGTCTGGCCTTACCTAGGTGTCGGGGAGGAAGAGGTAACACGAGACACCCATTCGGCCGGTGGAGGGGCTGCCCTCTCACCTTTGTCATCTTTGGAGTCGCTCTCAGGCAGCATCACCTTTGAAAAGGAGGTCCCCCACCCCATGCGTTCTCAAAGGCCCATTCAACTCTTTTCAACTGGAAGGAGACTTAGTCCTCTCCTAGGCCTACGGGTGCGGGGTTTTTTCCCTCACCCCCTTCTTTGGAGGCGCCTTCGGGGGACTCCATCTCCCTACCAGCTGCAGTCCCTCTTTTACTATTACAAAGGACTGCAAAGAGAGCAGGCAGGCGGCGTAAAAGTGATCGTGGCTTGGGTGAGCGTTTCGATAGAGTCAACTCCTTTAGGGAGCTAAGGATAGCAGGGTCCGCCGGTCCGTGCCCCATTACAGTCCTGAAATACTGTATTTACAGATCTCAGTTTGGTTGGCTTGCCTGCACATCCATCTTCCCCGATGGATGTCTGTCGCCAGGGAGAGACGAGACTACAAAGGGTAAGCTCGAATGGGATCCGTGATGCCTTAGTGGAGAGGGCCACATGCAGGCCCTTTTTGATATGGACATGGTCCCGGAGGTGTCACATCACCAGATGGCATGATCGTCCATTGAGTCGAACCTAGAATCGTTGTCAAACACCGAACCTAAGTCTGGCCCTGTGCAATCTTCTCCTCAGACGGCTTTGGCACCCGATCACTCAATGAGAGGAGGGACCATCTTCCTCGGCTGGGGCTGTTCTATCCGGCATAGGTACTGCTTTCGGTGGTGGAGAGAAGCGGGTTGATTACTCATCCTCCTTTTCCAAAAAAAGAAACGCAACACGATGATAAAGAGGACTAAAGGCTCCTCTCCATCTGCGGTGGCTCCAGCGATGGACGGGTCTGCTGCCATTTAAGCAAGCGACCAGGCCAGGCCAATATTGGCACGTCCGGCCCCATAAGGCCCTCAGTTGGGTGGCCCAGACAAAGACTAAATTGGCAATTGCGCTAAGCAGAGCCTCGATTACGTAGGGGCTCCTCATTGAGAAACTACTTGGCGTTTTCGAGTTGCCCTCTTTCAAACGCGTTCTAATTATTCGCTCCACCGATAGCAGTATGTTGGCTATGGGCAACATGATCCATCATAGGAAGACCTATCTAGCGTGATTGGTAAAGAGCCGAAGGTGACCCGTTTCTCGGACGGGAGCCTTTTGGCGAATGCGTCGAATCCCTCCGAGCGGCTATGATTAGTGCCCTTTTGACACTTGATTACACACCGATGAGCTTCTACTATGAACTTTGTGAAACAAGAGGCTTATGCGAGGGAACACGTGGACTACTCCATAGACGAAATCACCTTAGAGCTGTCTTACAATGGGGCGGCCAATGTAAAACTTGTAATGAAATAGTATCTTTTCTCTTATTATGGAGAAATTTCCTCTCCTAAGCCAGATGGCTGAACGGCCGGTTGAGGGGGCTGAACTGCCTTTCTCACGCGCGACAATCAAGGAATTGGATCATTCCTATCTTATAAGTATTTGGGTGGTTTGGGGGGGGCGAATAAGAGTTAACTAAAAATAATAAAAGCTAAATAAGTGAAAAAGTAAAGGCTAAACATTATTTAAGATACAACGACAATGTCCTTGTAAATCTGAGTAACTAAGTTTTTTCCTTTATTTCGTCGCCTCTATAAAAACTTCCACATATAGGAGTCGATCATAGAACGAGAAGTTCCACATTCTTTTTTATTCCCCATTTTTGCCTTGGCCCAAAGCGACTCTATTTGGTTTATGTGGGCACCTGTTTCTGGTTCTTTAATATATGCGAGTGGTTAACAGTCAAATGTTTATACCGCTTCTCTGGCAAGGATTAATTATAGATAATAATGTTTGTGCCGATCTATCATAAACTGCATACATGAAACACTTGCACGTTTCCCTGCAAATCCCTCTGAAAATCCACTGCGCTCGTAAAACCCTCTAGACATTGTTTTTCTCTTGCAAGTTCGTACGTTGTCATTTTTAAGGGTGAAAACAATGTTTATGCTTCTTAAAAACAAAGGATATGGTATCACTAAAGATGACACCCAGGTCAGTCATCTGGTTGAGGAGACGAAATTGCGCCATAATAGAGAAAAGATCCATGAAAAATCAGGGAGAGCACTCGAGGTCAACCCCTACCATCTTCATCAAATTTGACTGTGACAGGCTCCCTGAGTCGATATGTGCCGGTTAGTATCGCTACCGCGTGAAGGCATACGATTCACTGAGGCAGAGTGCTAATACTACTACCACTTTGGTCATACGAATCGCTCATGTAGACGGGAAAATCCGATTTTATAAGAAGTCTGTGTAAGTTGCTCCAAGACCGTACACCATAAGTCCCTATCGTGGAGCCATATTGCTTCTTCGAAGCAATATGGTGCGTATCTCATGGTGAAGGAAATCCTGGCCGTTCAGGCTACTGATCGTCTCTTATTTCGCGACGCTAAGGACTTGGTCCTGGCGCGCCCGGCGCTGCCTATGACGTCTTATGCCTTGATTTTCAAAAATTTAGTCTCTGCTCCTGGTTCCTTCAGGCATACGAGCACGTTCGTTTCCGTGTCCATACGAAACCCTCTTGCGTGTTTGCCTCACTCGGGTACTCCCCTGGTAGAGCTACTGAACAAAGGGTTCACAACCAGCCTCGGCAAAACCAGGGCTCCCACCCCCCTCAGCAAAACCAGGGCTCCCACCCCCGCAACGTGAGCGTTTCCCGTAAGGCAAAACAGCCACGCGCCTCCACCGAGTGGTTAAACTAACAGGAGGCAACATCCCAGAAAGTGGTCATGAAGCCGTCTTCGGGGATTTCTAAAGCTGCCACCCGAAAGTAGGACAGCACCAAAAAAGCATCCGCTCCTACTTCCCAACCAAGGCTTGACTAAATGGCTCGAAGATGGTGGATCCTCCAAATGAGGGCCGCCCGCTTCCGAACTTGTCAAGCCTGCCGAAGGTTTTGAGCTGCAGGGTAAAAAAAGAGTCACACAGTGAGCCCAACCTTCAGAGGCGGAGAATCCTTCAACGACAGGTTTACATTGAATGAGATTTGTTCCAATCTAGCTGTGTACGCGGAAACTGACCTTGGTGCAGACAATTTCTCGTATGCCATGCTTCGATACCTCGGTGAGCGTGGCATGGCCTTACTGTTAAATTCGTTCAACAGGATCTGGAAAGAGTGTCTCCTCCGTGACACCTTGCGAATGGCTACTATGTTTACTTTTGATAGACCGGGGAGAGATCACTCTAACCCGACCGGTTTCCACCCAATTTCTCTAACCTCCTGCGTGTGTAAGTTGATGCAAAAATTGGTAAATGTTAGAGTAGCCTTCTTCCTGGTCAAGGGACGCCACCTGTCTTCCGCATAGTATGTCTTTTGTAAGTTTAATTCTACGTCTTATGTTCTGTTTCGACTGGAAAATGCTCTCTCAGAGGTTTTTTTTTTAGACAACACTTAGCCACTGTGTTTTTCGATCTTGAGAAGGCCTATGATGCCACATGGTGATCGATACCATGGATACTCTCCACAGGATGGGAGCGAGGGGAGGCCTCACATTCTTTTTGCAAGATCGTGGATTGCGCGTACGGTTAGGAGAGACTCTGGCCTAATGGAGGAGGAAGAGGGTGTCCCGTAGAGACGTGTCTCACCGTCGCACTCTTTGCCATGAGCATTAACGGTATAACATCGGTGCTGGCAGAAGATGCTCCCTCAATGTTCTTCGTTGAGGAACTTTCGATCTTATTTGGTGCGGCCCAGATGCCAACATTTGAGCGTCGAGTCCGATAGGCATCGAACTGAATCTCTCGCGATGCCGAAGCGCATAGTTTTCCATTTTCCTTAATCTAGACTAAACGGGTGCACTTCTGCCGCCACACACAGCTCCACCCCGTACAGGACTTGTTCCTACACGTGGTTTATCTGGAAGTAGTAGATTTGAACCCTTTCCCTGGACTTGTTATCGACCAAAGCTTCACTTGGAAGGCTCATATTCGCAGCCCTATGGTGTCTTGTACCCATGTCCTGGACATTCTTCGCTCCCTGGCGCTCAGAATCTGGGTTGCTGATAGGGCTTCTGTCTTGCTTTTCCATTGATCATTTGTTCGTTCGAGCTTGACTATGGATGTGAATTTTATGCATCTGCAGCTGAGCGTGTATTGCAGAAGGTGGACTCGATCCACCACACCGGTCTGCACCTGGCGACCGGTACTTTCCGCTCGTCCCCCGTTGAAAGCCTATTTTTCGATGTTGGGGAGATGCAACTAGCTCGCTTTGCGCCGTACAGAGTGCAGTATGCACCAGTACACCCGAGACCAGCACCTCCCTCAGTCGTCAACAGCTCTCACTGCATCCGCAGCTCATCTCGGGGGTGCCTATGCCGCCGAGAGATGCCAGTCATACCCAAAGCCCTTTGAGCTTTGAGCTCGGAAACTCCTTCAAGAACTCAGTTTGCTTTCGGGCCAGTACCGCCTCTGGTTCTGCCCAAGACGTCAACTTCAAAAATACTACCTATGACTCTTTGTCAACACGCTTCTGCTACTAAAGTTTCTATAGCGACGGGAGTATTGCGTTCGGCCTTTTAAGAGCACACTTCTCCTCACGCTTGATCTGTGCCAGTGTATACAGATGGTTCCCAATCCCAGGAAGGCATCGGTTTCCACGCTTCATCGCCTCTGCTTGAAGTTAGTGTGGCTTTCCCAGGTGTTGTGTCTGTCTTCACGGCCGAGCTGGTTGCAATACACCACTCGGTACGTGAGATAACGCGTCGTGCCAGGTTTTGAGGGAGGTTGTGATCTTTAGCATCTCACAAAGTGCCCTGATTCTCGCTGCATTGGAATCTTAACATCTCCTGCTTTGCGGTGTTCGTGATGCCACGGTTTTTGCGAGCCCGGTAGATATCGAGATTATCTTCTGCTGGGTGGGTTCCTGGATATGTGGGAAATTGCGGAGACTGAGCTCACCGATGTGGGTGACAAAGAATCTACGAGGACTGGCCGACCAGACTAGCGCTTGGCTCTTCCTCACCCTGACTACATGGCAGGGATCAGGGCACCGCTCTGGGCTGCTTTGCGAAGAAGATGGGAGACGTCCGAGGGGTACATAAAGTTGCTTGTCATTGCACTTCAACTGTTACCTTGGACATACCCTCTAATGCGGTACGGCTTCGGGTCGCTTTCTGCCGTCTCCGATTTTGACACACTCGCAGGACGCACCGCCACTTGATAGGGCGCTCGCCTGCGCCTTATTGCGACGACTGCGTTATCCCCCTGACTGTTCGGCACATTCTTGTTGAATGTCCCAGTTCGGGTGATCTTCGCGCACGTTACCCCTCCCGATACCGGGATGCGCGGGGTCGCTACCGCTTGTCCCTAGTACTCAGGACGAGTTGTAGGTCGCATCTTCCTGCGCTGGGGGGGGGGGGGGGGTGACAGGGGACTTTTCCCGACGCTGCAGCGTGGTTCTTTTATGAATTTTAGAATTGCCTGGTACTAGGTTGGAATTTTAATTACAGCGACTTATGCCCTTGAAGGCAGTCGTCAGTTGGGCGAATTAAAAAACATTAAGACTCTTAACTTCACACACTAAGTTGGTGGATGGTCAATTCTTAAGTTTCTTAGCCTCCCTTTTTTAAGTATTCATTCGTCTTGTTTGGTGCAAAAGTGTTAGGTTACCTTTTCATAATAAAATATCACACTACCAGTCCAATTCCCTCCACCAAGATTAATTAGGATCCTTATGTCGTAACGATATTTTATTTATTTTTTACATTTTCGACAGGTTAAAAAATTCAGAACGCTACCATAGTTTATTTGACAAACTGATAAGCTATTTCAAGCAATTTCATGCTTTCCCCTTAAGCCTTTTAATTAATCCTTATGAAAATACACTAAACAGTAAAGTTTGAGCGGTAAAGATACAAATACTTGTGAAATTGTTATAAATATGCATAAATGACTCTAATTAAGTTACCAGGGTGACTGCCTGATTTAAGTCGTCATAAAAGTAATAAATAATCGAAAGAAACTGAGTTAAGAGAAAGAATAACGAGAAATACAGATAAACAACAGTACCCATAAATACAGTGGGTTTATTTAGTATTATGTCTTATTCCATGTTTGGAGAATGAAAAGATATAATAAGAATGACGAGGAGGTTTGTCAAAATACCGGAATGATGAATTTTTAAAAGACACGAAATTGCGATGAGAATAATAGATTCAATATATTGACTTTGAGGAGTGCAAACTCGTACAAGAAAACCCTCATTGAACGCTTTTCCAATCAAAGGAAAAAGGCTGAAGAGGAATTAGTGGCCATTTGTAATTGTGACTTGCAATTCATTATCATGAATCAAAAATTGAATAAATTATGAGAGTTTGCAAAAGATATTAAATTAAATTATTATTATTCCAATGGGGTCGGCAAATACAAGATGAGGATTAATTAATAGTTAGAAGATTGAGTGATCGTAAGTTAGTGCACTTATGTCGCCATCCACATCTTCACCCCGCGTGTAAGTGATGGATTCGCACCGGGCTTTTTTTGATGTTTTCAACCGACCCCCTCAGGTTGGAGGCCCCAATGTGCAGCCTTACGTTCTTTTTTAACCGTGACATGGATATTCTTCATTCCGTTACGTTTAACACTTGGGGTGCTGAATGGATTACCACTTTTTCGTTGTTTTATCGTTCCTTTGTTCGTTCAAAGCTTGACTAATGATGCGAGTTTTACGCATCCGCAGTCGATCGTGAATTGCGAAAGGTGGACGCGATTCATCACACCGGTTTCCGTCTGGTGACCGGTGCCTTCTGTACTCCCCTATTGAGAACTTTCTTGTCGATGCTGGGGAGATGTCACTTTCCCTACGCCGTACATAGTGCGTTTTGTGCTTGCGGTGTCGGCGTCTCCTTCAGTCGTTGTCTCTCATTACATCCATGAGTGATCTAGACCAGGGGTGGGGAACCTTTAGCACGCGTGCCAAACGTGGCACGCCAACGACTTCTACCGGCACGCGAAGCCAAATGCTTAATTTAAGAAAACTAAATAAATGTATCTCCAATTTATTTTATATAGTAACCGCATTGTGTACAACCTGTTATAAATTATGTTATCAGTGAGGCAGCAGCAGAAGTCTCATTGATGGTAAATAAATGAAAAGGTCCACAATTTTTCTTTCTCTAGTTTGGATTTGTTGTTTTCTTCTTGAAATGATAAAGATTCAGTTATGTTTAATATAATATGATAATATGTATATTTTTAGGTAACATGACTATCTTTTCGTTTTAATTTTTATGCATCATACAAGGGTTGGGAATGGATAAAAAGAACATCTTTAATTTTATATCCTTTCATTGTGTTTTAGCACGTAAGAAAAATTTGTAGCAAAGATTTGGCCAATTTTGGCACACCTACTTAAAAAGGTTGCCCACCCCTGATCTAGACGGGTGCATATGCCCTCCAGAGGCAACACTTCTTCGAGAGCTTGGTGTAGCTCTCGGGTTGTTGGTTCTTGTGGTTTTGTTCATGATGCCACTCTGGAGTAAGGCTGCCAGATTTATTTTTTTAAAAAACCAGTACACCGTTTAATTTTTCGATAAATTCTAAATTTCAAGATATTCAGCACGTGCGCCTGTGAAAGCACACTCACACAGCCCTATATCCTACACATACATAAAAATCAACACAAATATTTAAAATTATAAAACATTACATCTTTTAATAGAAAATCAAATATATAGAATAATCATAATGGTTTTTATTTAATCAATTCACATTGTTTAATTATATTTTACCGCGGATGTTGCTTCCCCCTCTTGTAGAACTTTCCTGTAAAGTGGAAATCGAAGTTCCATTTGCATTGCAATATTGCATTTATGGTAGTTACATCTAACTTATTTCTTTTTTGTAGTCCACTGGAAATTCATTAAAGAGAAGACTCATTCAACCCTCTCATTATAAGAAGGTATACTGAACAGTTACTGACAGGGGTAACAATTAAGAACACTGTTCTTCAAGTTTTATTTCATCAAACACAAAAGACTATCTCTCATGGTCCAATTTTCTTTTCTATTCTTCATAATCAAGTTGCATATCTTGAGCAACAGATTTTTTAAGGGTGGTTTTCCCACTGCCCCCAAATCGCATTATTGTCAATTATTCCTTTAGTTCTTAAAACTATGCATGCTGCTTCTAATTGCGGCCTGTGTGGTAGATTACTTAGCAGCATCCATGTAAAACAATGAAACTTGGAAAAAAAACAGTCTATTTTATAATATATGGTTAACAAGTGGCATAATAATTGGTTATATGTAGTCTAAATTAATCTTCCCATGCTCATAGTTAATATTGCTTCTTTTAAGTACAACTTTGACATTGAGAGGAATATATTTTCATTTAGTTTTGTTTGGACACACTCAACAAGATCCTTCAAGCATGATAGTATTATTGATTCTATTTTTTAATCTTAATTATCCTATTTCTAAGAACATATTGAATAATATGTACAGCATTTAAATGAACTTCACTTAATGGGTATTAAAAAGTTAAAGAGAATTTGGGGCTTTTCCTTTAGAATTAAAATATGATTTCAGTACTTCGAATAAACTAAATCTTTCAATTGCATTTGTTAGAGAAAACCATCGGGTTTTTGAATGTGAAAGAATTGATGAATATTGAGCTCCGACAAATTCACAAGACTTTTAACCGTTTGGTTCTAACAGCATAAATACCAAAGTAAAAGAATAACCACGACAATGACTTCACTATCAACTGAAATCCTGTCAGCTGCTGTTTGTGCAGCATTGTGAAGAACGTGCGCTGGATACACAACTCCTTCATAAAATTATTCATGCTTTGTTTTAATTTTGTGTAAACATTAATTTGAGATTTTTTGCAGACATCCTCCAAAATTTGTATTCATATTATTACCATCAAATGCATCACATTTTTTTCTCGTCGATTCCTAAATTAAAAATAGATTTTACGCGAAAATTTGGGATTGTATCTAACGCCTCGTTGGAAAGAGATTTTACTTTTAAAAGTTTTGCATGTAAACTGGTTTCGCGAGTAAAATTGTGGACAATTAAAGGGAATATTTTTCTCCATTGTGGTTACTTGCATCAGTAGATAATCGTATTCCATAAAAGAGAAACTTTTTTACATCATTAATAAGCATAGCAATTGAGTGTGGGGCTAATATATTTTTTAAATAAGTGCAGTAGCTGTCGTTCTGGCGATTGAAATTTTTTTGCAATTTTGCAATCAGAAAATATTTCAGACAATAATTTATTTAAGCAGTCATTTGAGCTGAAGGAATGTGATGGTACTGACTATGTAAAGCAAATGTAACTTCAGCTACAATTACATAATTTTTTTTAATTCTTTTTTATTAAAAAAACTTCATTTGTCACTTTCTTTGGTACATGTAGAACTCAAATATATCTTATGTTTAATTATTTTTATATCAGTTTGTCCACCATTTGCAATATAATGTAAACAATTACAAACTGCAGGAAATGTTTCCTAAAGAGTTTTACCTCCTTTAGTAAAGCTCCATTTTTCAGAAAAATAATGACGAAATTTACAGTTACGTGTTGGAATCTTTGGGTTAATATATATATATATATATATATATATATATATATATATATATATATATATATATATATATATATATATATATATATATATATATATATATATATATATATATATATATATAAGATACACTTTAATAACATTAACAACATATTTATTACAACGAATAGAGAACACAAGAAAGCTTTTAATGCATTTATTAGGTGGACAATGCATCGAATGTTTGCGTTGCCAGTGTTGCCAATCTTCATTTGTGGCAACACCGCCATTGTCCAGTTAACTAAAGAGGATCATTGACAAAATTGACAGGGAATAATTCTGATCAGTTTTTACTGATTGAATCTTTTTAAGGATTCATGATATTTAAGCGTCCTAACAAGGTCGAATTAGGACACAGTACAAAATTTTGCAAAATCAGGACATGTCTTGTTTCAGGGCTTCGGCAACCCTACACTTGAGAATATCACCTTTGCCTATTTGTCGCCACATCTTCCGCAGTGCCTGGTCCCCCAGAGTGTTAGGAACATTCTTGTTAAAAGTCTCAGTTTGGGGAACTTCGCCGACGTTACCTGTCTCGGTACTGTGAGGAACGGGTTCTTTACCGCTTGTCCCTGTTAGTCAGGACGAGTTCCTGCGAACAAATTTGTTGACTCTGACTTTATGGAGGAGAATGGCCTCCTCCAATCCTCCAATTTATTTGATTCTCTTTCTTTGTTGTTGGGCCATACTCCGGTGGCGAGGGAAGCGAAGATCCACCCCGACGCCAGAGCGTGCCTCCTACTTTTTCTTCCTCTTGCATTAGTTTGCTTTGTTTTTTGTTTATTTGTTAGGTTCTTTCTCTACAGTTTGTATTGTTTCGTTTCGTACTTTACATATGTTCTTGTTTGTGTTTTAACGTAACTTAAAAATAGGCTAACTTTACTACGGCGACTCAAGCCCATGTAGTCTGTCGCCAGGATGATCTCTATGATTTATTGACCAAAACAAGATTTATTGATCGAAAGAAAATTCATTGATCCAAAATAGGATTTCTTGATAGAAAGAGGATTTATTTATCGAACGGGATTTTTTTTGATTGAATAAAGATCTATTGGTCTAAATAAGATTTATTGATCGAAAAAAATATTTACGACAGAAATTTATGATCGAAAGTGGATTTACTCATTCATAGAGGATGTATTGAGCGAAAGGGGATTAATGAAGAAAAGACGATTTATTGATCTAATGAGGATTTATTGAGGCGATTTATAGGGAAATCATGACAGACACTTAAAAATAAAATCAACGCAGGAGATGAAGAAAGCAGTTGGGTGAAAATGAAATGCTAAAGTCCACAGCAAAGTATACAGTACCGGCCACAAGATTCAGAACGACTGTAATTCTATCCTAAAAATCTTCCCTATGTAGGCAAGAGGAAATTCAAGGCTTCCATCATTGGTCTACGATAATCTACAAGTAGAAGCTACGTATGAGTAAAGGGCTATGCAATTTTTATCAATAAAACGAAAGTGATCGGCAGATAACGAAATATTAAATTGTCCAAATGGATCAAAATGCTTAGGTTTCTTGTAGAGAGAACTTGCTACCCGGAGAGGCCGGACCTTCCTCCGGTCTGAGTGCAAATTAGGGAAGCTCCGTAACTGGGTTCCCTTAAACTCTACGGGAAAGTTGTTGGTGCGCTTCCTCCTCTTGGTACTACATCACCTTTTAATTGTTATTATTTTATTTCATTATTATTATTTTATTGTTATTATTTTATTGTTATTATTAGTAGCATTAATATTATTGTTATCTATTAAAATTATTGTATCATTATTTATTATTATTATTGCTATCCCATCAACCTTTTCTACCGGCACTCTGTACCCAGAGGGCTGTTCAAACAAGGGCAGAGTTCGGTCAAGTAACTATGGTGTCAGGGTGGACTACATGCCTTCCTGGGATCACCTAGTACCACGGTATGATGATAATAGGTGACCAGCCTCCTTCCTAGTGAACGCGCCTCTCTCTACTTTTCTTTATTCCATACCATTTTACCCCGTTCAATACTTACTCCCCTATCCACAGAGGTTTAGGTAGCCCAGCGCACTTTCGTACTTTTATGAGCCTTAGTCGAGTGGTAGTGTATACCATGAGGTCCCTACCTGCTGCTATGGCCGAAACCCCTCTGGCTAGGGTAAGTATAAGGTACGTGGTGCGTTGGTCCGTCGACTCTGCTCACCTTCCTCCAGTACACATAGGTGGCTACACTGGCACCATCTTTTATGATTAAATATCCAGGACAATTTCGCCTGAATGGACGGCCGAGTTGGCAAAGCCTACCAACACTAGACCCGAGGACCGAGTATGGGCTCCACATTCTGGAATTTATGATCCTATGTAGACTTTTCTCTTAACCAATAGAGGAATTTGAAGGTCATAGTATCAACTTTCATTGTGCCATTTTTCTCCTTTTGAGCAAATAGGGTTACAACAGAAAGCAATGGTGGGAAAGCGTATGGAGATCCGAATTAAGCGCGGCCTCGCCTTCCCTAGGTGTTGGAGAGACGACCGGTGTAGTGGATCGCCTCTCACCACCGCCATGCGGAAAAGGGGCTCCACTTTTTCTGTCTTTGGACCCACTCTCAGGCAGCTCCACCTCTAAAGGGAGGTAGCCTCCCCTGTTATTTCTCAGGGGCAATCCAACACCCTTCTACAGGAGAGGAGGTTTACTACTCTCCTAGGCTTACGGGGCGGTGGCTTCCTCCTTAACCATTTCTTTGGAGGTGACCTCGGGCGTCTTCATCTCCTTACCAGCCGAAGTCCCTCCTTTACCTTCACAGGAACTGCTAAAAGAGAAGGGAGGCGGTCCAAAATTGACCGCTTACGGTTGAGGGGCTCGATAAGTCTAACTCCCTTAAATTGGCAAGGGAGAGTAAGGACCCATCGGTCCGTGCGCCTAACGTTATGTAGTCTTGTATTTTAACCCAGCAGGTGTTGATGAAAAAGGACAAGCCTGAATCCCTTCGGGTATGTCCGCCACATGGAGGTGATCCTCCTGAGATGGACATGGTCCCGGAGGCCACCCAGCCGTGTATGACAGTCTTCCTTGTGAGATCCCCGAGAACTCACAAGGAGAAGAGGGACCTCCTCCCCCACCGACTGGTGCCACTTTGAGAGAGAAGACCTTCTCCATCTCGGAGAAGGATCCTACTAGGGCGTGTTCAAGCTTAGGGGCTTCTTACTGTCGTGGAAAAAAGCGAGCTCATTCCCCACACTCGTCTGCAAAACGAAAGAAGCAAGAAGAAGAATAAAGGCTTCTCTCACTCCGTGGGTGGCTCTGGAGATAGATAGGTCCGTTGCCGTTTCGGCAAACGACCAGGCCAAGATAAGCACGTCCATTGCCGAGCGCACCCCTCTCAGATTGAAACCAAAGTGGCAAGTGCGCTGAGCGGAGCTTCGATTATCTCGGGGCTCCTCATTGAGAAACAACCTAGCTTTTTCGAGACGGCTGGCTTCAAACGCTTTCTGTTTATTCACTCCATTGATGGCAGCATGTTAGCCAAAGGCCTTATTATTCATTAAATGAAAGCATTAGCTAGCTTGATTAGTAGAGAGCCTAAGGTGAACAGTTTCTCTTAAGGTAGCCTTCTGGCAAACGCATCGGTTCCCTCCACGCGGCCATGTTTAGTGCCTTTCGGTCACTTAATGTCTCGCTGGTGACTGTGACGCCGAACTCTACCATTAACTTAGTGAAAGGGGTGGTCTACACGAGGGAACTCGTGAATTAGTCCATAGAAGAAATTACCTTAGATATAGGCGAACATTGGTCGGTTAAGTACAAATGTGTGATGAAAAAAGAAGGAAGGCATCGAGACCCATCCCTACACTCATCGTCACGTTCGACCGGGACAGGCTCTCTAACTCGTTACATGCCTATTGGCATCACTACCGCGTGAAGGTAGCGATACCAACTACTGCCACCGCTTCGGCCATACGAAGAGCAAGTGTAGAAGTGCAAGGTTGGGTTTACTCGAAGTCTATGTAAGTTGCTCCAAGGCCACACGCGATAAGTCTTTATCGTGTATGGCGAAGTGTGTCAATTGCGGAGAGCCGCACCCCGCTTCTTCAAGGTAATGTGGCGTGTTTGTCCAAGAGAAGGAAATTCTGGCCGTTCAGGCTACGGATTTTCTCTCATTTGGTGAGACCAAAGGCTTTGTACAATCACGTGCGGCGCTTCCTAGGATGTCTTATGCCTCAATTTTAAAAAAGGCACCCTCTCCTCATTGTCCATCCAAGCATATAATTACAGTTGTTTACGCGACAATTTTAACCCTTCTGCTGGTTCTACTCACCCCGGGCGCTCCCTTAGGAAAGCTCATGGCACAAAGGCTTCACACTCAGCCTTCGGCAAAACCACGGCTCTCCCTCCCTCCCCCAGCGCAACCGTTTACCTCAAGGCGAAACGACCGCGTTCTTCCACTGAGTCGTTAGATTTACAAAAGGCACCACTCTTAAAGGTGGTCATGAGGCAAACTTCCAAGGTTCCTAAAGCTGCCCCCCGAAATTATTACAGTACCAAAGGAGCTTTGACTCGTACGCCACTCATCCCTAAGTTTGGAATGGGTGGCTCGGAGACGATGAAGCCTCCAAAGGGTGCACCCGTGCCTCCGAAGCCACTCCGCTCGCCGAAGGTTTCTAGGTGGAAGGATCAAAAGAGTCCCATAGTAAGCCCAATCTCCCCCGGTAACTTCTAGAAGACGACAGCCCCTTCAGGGTCTTGTTTTAATAACAGCACTGAAGGTGTGCTTCGGGAAAGCGTACGGCCATTCCCGTAAGGGGCTTCTCTTCGAAGAGGGCCCCGCATCTCCGAGCTAGGCCTGGATGGTATATTCCTTCAATGGAATTGCCGCAGACTCCGAGCCAACTGGAACGAGCTTCGGAGGCTCGTCTCTTTCCTTTCCCCGTTAGCTATCTCTTTTGCTGCTGACCATGCCTAGCGCGTGCCCCCTGCTCACCCTTCATGGGTATAATGGTTTTGCGACCCCACCACCACGGGATGGTAGCCGGGCAGAAGTTTGCACCATTTATACCCGGCATGATGTCTCCACTCTTTTCTCTACCATAAATACCTCTTTTCAGACAGTAGCAGTACAGCTGAACGTGGATAGGAGGTATACTTTTATCTTTAAGTACAATTTAAGTTTGTGGACTTCTACGCCGGGACTTCTGCAGTATCGTAGCGCGGTTGCCTAGGCCCTTTCTGCTGTTTGGGGATTTTAAGAGTAGATACCTCCTCTGGTGAGACTACTCGATCAATCCCCAGGGGACAGGTCCTTGCAGACCTGATCGTCGAGCTGGAGATAGGTCTCCTAAATGTGGTTGAGTTTTTGCATCACTGCCCGATAACTGCTTCATTTTCCAGTTATTTTCAAGCAAAATCTTCAGCATAGAACTAACTACTATTCCTAGAACATCTGACCAATTTTCATACCATCCGTTTTCTTGATGGTCGGTGAGTGTGAGAAGGCCTCAGAGAGAAGCGATATGCTTAAATTTGATATAAAATGCACCCTTGAACGACTTAAAGTCTATTAATTTCGTCGAGATAGGGCTAAGTCCGGTATATTTTGAAGCACACCCAATGATGAAAGACTAAAAAAAATCTTTCCCCTTGCCCTTTACCACCGTCGGAGTCGCTCCCAGGCAGGTCCACGCCAGAAAAGGAGATCCCTTCGCCCTCTGCTTTCTCAGGCACACTCCAAATCTCTTCTACCGGAGACGAGGATTACTCTTCTCTTAGGCCTACGGGTGCGGTGGACTGCCACCACCCCCACCTATTCTAGAGGTGCCCTTGGGAGACCCTCTCTCCATGTGCCCCCAGTAGGGGGGACAAAGGATGGCAGGGCCCATTGATCTGTGTCCAATAACGTCCTGCACTCGTTCATTGTGAGTTTACAAGGGGCCGGCGTACATGCCCCCTCTCTTCCCCGATAGATGCCGGTTTGCCAGCCCAAACGAGACAAAAGGTACCTCGAATGGGATCCGTGATGTCTGGGAGGGGGCCACATGGAGCCCCCCTCCTGAGTTGCACATGGTCCCTGAGGTGACCCAGCCCCAAACGATAGGATCTTTCATGGGTTGAAATTGGGCTAGGTGCCAAGCACAGAACCCGACTCCGCCCCTGTGCAAGTTTCTCAGACGGTTCAGGTCCCCGAGGCCTCACAAGGAGAGAAGGGATCTCCTCCCCCGATTGGTGCCCAAGTGATAGCCAAAACCTTCTCGATTTCAGAGAAGGATTTTGCTGAAGCCACCTCATCTGGCTTAGGGGTTCATTCCGCCAGAGAAGAGAAGCGAGCTCATTCTCCATCCTCCCTTCCTAAAAGAAAAATAAACAGGAAGAGGAAGAAAAATACCTAGGGATCCTATCACTCCGCGGGAGCCACGGAGACGAACGGATCCGCTGCCGTTTCGGTAAGCGACCAAGCTAAGATCGGCACGTCCGGTTCCAGTGCTTCCCCAGGTGGGGAGTCCCAGACGAAGACCGAAATTGCAATTGCGCAGAGTGGAGCCTAGATTACGTCGGGCACCTCATTCAAATGTTACCTGGCCATTTCGAGCCCGCGGGCTTAAAACACTTTCTCGTTATTCGGTCCACTTATACCAGCATGTTGGGCAAGGGCAACATGATCCATCAGAAGATAGGACTAGCTAGCGTGATTGGTAAAGAGCCGAAGGAGACCCGTTTCTTGGAGGGGAGCCTTCTGGCGGCCATGCTTAGTGCCCTCTGAACACTTCGATTTGCTTTCCTGGCCGCTTCGATGACGTGATTCAGCGCCCCGTCCGGCTGCACCTAGCCTTTTCTTCGTTCTAACATCCTATCTTCTTACCCTGCTTCCTCACCTTCCATACAACCTCTCCCACAATTTTTATGGTCAGTCTCTAATTTCTCAGGGTAGACGCCGACAGGCTTTTTCTCACCCAAAAATTACTAATCGGGACTGAGGGGGGAGAGGACAATGCCGCCCCCCCTCTGAGCTCCGGGTTATGGTGGTGGCTCATTAACAACCTGCTTCATCCCCATCCACACCTTCCTCACATCCCCTTTCTTTCCCTGTTCAATGTCTATCAAATTTACTCTGTGTCCTAGGAATAGCTGCCATGCCGATGGGCTGCCAAGCTATTAGTGGGGAGGAGTGGCCTCAAATAGCGGCAGCTCGTTCTGCCGGCCCAGTATTCACCCCTCCCAGAGCAGGTTACTGCGTGGGGTGATTAGCGATTGCTTCCCTTATCACTAATAGGGTCATCATGCCCGATGATAA
Organism: Ceratothoa steindachneri; assembly: GCA_963969495.1. Classification (NCBI taxonomy): domain Eukaryota; kingdom Metazoa; phylum Arthropoda; class Malacostraca; order Isopoda; family Cymothoidae; genus Ceratothoa; species Ceratothoa steindachneri. The sequence goes on from OZ018330.1 coordinate 102,372,560, forward strand.
CAATATAAAAAACAAACCTCTCTCCCTTTCCTCTTCACCAGCAACGGAGCCGCCTTCGGAAAGCTCCACGAAAAAAAGGGGGGTCTTCCCTTGTGCTTTTGCAGGAGACCATCCAGACTACTTTTACCGGAAAAGAGACTTACTCCTCTAATATGCCTATGGGTGTAGGGGATTCCTCTCCACCCCCATTTATGTAGTCGCCTTTGCGCGACTCCCTCTTTACAGTGACACTCCCCTCTTTACTTTTTCAGGCGACTGCCAAAAAAAGCACCTCAGCGGCCCTTAATTGACCGCTATAGGCGAAAGCGACTTGATAGGGCCAACTCCATTAGAGGGCGAGGGATGACAGGGCCCGTCGACCCGTGTCATCCAAAGTCCTGCGGACGCGCATATCGAGATTACAGGGGGTCACCGTACGTGCTCCCCTCTCTTCCCCGACAGATGCCAGTTTATCGACCGTGGATAGGATGAAAGGTACCTCGAAGGGAAAATGTGATGTCTTGGTAAAGAGGGCCACATGGACACATGGAGGACCACCTTAAGATGGACATAGTACCTGAGGTGACCCAACCCTAGACGGTAGAATCTTTCATGGGGTTGAACACGGCTAACGGCAACATTATCCATCAGAGCCGAAGGTGACTCTTTTCTCGAACGGGAGCCTTCTGGCGAATGCCTCGAATCCCTCCAAGGCGACCATGATTAGTGCCCTTTGGACACTTGATGGCACGCCAGTGAGTGTGACGCCGCACTCTACCATGAACTTCGTAAGAGAAGTGGTTTACGCGATGGAACTCGTGGACTACTCCAAGATGATATTAGCTTAGAGCTTGCTGACCATGGAGCGGTTTAGTCGAACGTGTGATGAGAAAGCAGAAAGGGGCCTCGAGACTCACCCCCTATGCTCTTTATCACGTTTGACTGTGGCAAGCTCCCTGAGTCGATACGTGCCGGTTAGTATCACTACCGCGTGAAGGCATTCGTGCTACTGCCGTGGAGGTGCTACTACTGCCACCACTTTAGCCATACTAATCGCTCTCGTATACGCGCAAATTCGGCGTTACCAGAATTCTGTGTAAGTTGCTCCAAGGCCGCACACGATAAGTACAAATCGTGTGTGGCCAAGTGTGTCAATTGAGGAGAGCGCACCTCGATTCCTCGAAGCAAAGTGGTGCGTAGCCCGTTGAGAAGGAAATCCTGGCCGTTAAGGCTTAGGATCGTATTTTATTTCGCGAAGTTAAGGACTTGGTCCCGGCGCGTCCAGCGCTGCCTGGAACGTCACTTGCCTCATTGTTAATAAAGACACCCTCTGCTCCTGGCTACTCCACGCCTACGAGCAGGGTTGTTACGTGCCCATTCGGAACCCTTCTGCAGGTTCTACTCATCCCAGGTGCTCCCCTGGTAGAGCTAGTGGCTTAAAGGGTTCACACCCAGCCCCGGCTAGAACCAGAGTTCTGCCTCCAACGCGTTGTTAGATTCACCGGAGGCAACACCCTTGAAGTTGGTCGTGAGACCATCTTTTGGGGTTTCTAAAGCTGCCCTCAAAAAGAGGACAGCATTAAAGGATCCCTGGCTCTTCCTCCAAACCTATTTGTAGTTTGGGTGGCTCGGAGATGGTGGATCCTCCAAAAGAGGGATCCCTGCCTCCGAAGCCTGCCTAAGGTTTCGAGGCGGAGAGAGAGAAAAAGCCCCTGCCAACATCACCAGGAGTGTTGTCTACTGCAAGCGTACGGCCATTCCCGTGAGGGTCTTCTCTTCGAAGAGGGTCACTGCATCTCCTCCGAGCTAGGACTTAGGGGCATATTCCTTAAATAGAATTGCCGCGGACTCCGGGCCAACTGGGAGGAGCTGCGGAAACTCGTCTCCTTCCCTTCCCCGTTAGCTAGCTCTTTGCAGGAGACCATGGGCGCGTGCTCCCTGACCACCCTCTCGGGATTTAAGGATTTGGTGACCCCACCACCACGGGATGGTGGCCGGGCATGAGGATGCGCAATTTACACCCGGCATGATGTCTTCGTTCCTCTCTTTGCTTTAGATACCTCCTGTTAGGCAGTAGCTTTGCAGCTGCACCTGGATAGGATGTATAATCTTGATTCCGAGTACATTCCACCGTCTTCCGACTTTGATGTGGGGGAATTCCTCCGCGTCGTGACATGGTTCCCCGAAGCCCTTTCTCTTGCTCGGGTACCTGAACGGTAGACACCCCATTTGGGGAGACTAATCGATTAATCCCATGGGTCAAGTCCTTGCCGACCTGATGGACGAGCTGGAGATGGGTGTCCTGAATGTTAATGAGTTTACGCATCACTGCCTCAATCTATCTTTGTGCTCTCCGGACGCATAGCCTAAATTTGGGTGTGGGGACGTCGATGACCTCCATGGTAGTGATCAATTTCCTATTCAAATATCATTTTCTGGGCCGCTGCCGCCCTAGAGCCCGCCCCGCTGCTGCTTGACGTTAGTACGGTGGTCTGCATTTCATGAAATGACTGATTTCTTTGTCTCAGTCGAGTAATTTATGTGGTTAGATGAGGCCGTTGAGTTCTTCTCCTGTAAGCTCATCTCCGTGTGCCTAATTGCTATTCCTAGAACGTCTGGTCTCTCTGTACGCCGACCACTCCCGTGTTGGTCAGCCGAGTGTGAGACGCTGCTTAAACAGAAGTGCCGCCCGAACGACTTCCCTCTCGGTATATTTCGGGCTAGGTTCCTGTATATTTCCAAGCACGTCAGCCGCTCTTCCTGGCAGGCATATGAGTCTTCACCTAATAGGGAAGACCCCTCTAGCAGGGGGTGTGGAAGCGGGTCAAAATGATTTGGGGCAAGTTCTCGTAGGATCCACCTCTCGTTTTCCAGGAGAATGGGATCGCAATATCAGACCCCGCGTCCGTGGCGGAATCCTTCGCGACCGCTTGCTCCGCATTCTCTAGCCGGGATGCTGCTCCGCGAAAGGCCGACGACAGCACTTTACCTCCAGAGGCGGGGAACTCTTCAACGACAGGTATATTTTGAGTGTGTGCGTTCCGCTCTCGCTTCATGAGTGGACACCCACCATTGTCTAAACGATGGCCCTTACGTCATGCCACGACATCCATGTGACTAAGGAATGGCCATTTTATTAAAGTTGTTAAACAATATCTGGTTAGAGGATATCCTCCCACATTCCTTACGAATCACTCCTGTGCTCGCTTCTCACACCTCGGGCGAGAACACTCTATCCTGGCCGGTTTCTACCCAATCTCTAACCTCCTGCATGTGCAAGTTGATGGAGAAATTGGTAAATGTTAGATTAGCCTTTTTTTGGACAGCAGAGGCCACCTCTCTTCTGCAGAGTGCGGCTTTCCCAAGTTCCACTCTACGTTGGAGGCTTTGCTCTGACTGGTAAATGCCGTCTGCGAGGCCATCCTTTATAGACAGCAATACGCCATGGTGTTTTTCGATCTGGAGAAGGACTATGATACCCCCTAGTGATACAGTATCATGAAGCCTATATATACAATGGGGTGTAGGGGACGCTTCCTAATATTTTCTTTGGAATTTTTGCGGGAGCGACGATTCCGGGTATGGGTCAGGGAGCCTTTTTTTTAAATTGGACCAGGAAGATCGTATTCATCAGGAAAGTGTCCTCATTGTCACACTATTTACCCAGAGCATCAGCGCTATTACCTCTGTGCTGCCGAAAGATTTTCTTTCCACGCTCTACGTGGACGACCTTTCGATATCTTTTGATGCGACCCAGAAGCTAACTCTATAGCGTCAACTGCAACTGACATTGAACCGCATCTCTCGCTATACCGAATCCCCCCGTTTTTCTTGGCGAAGATTTAAGTGGTGCACTTCCTAACATGGACTTTTTCATTAACAGGTTCCCCTGGAAGTGGTGGATTTGCATCGTTTCCTTGGTCCTGTTTTCTACCCCCCTCATCGTTGAGGCTCATATTTTTAGCTTTAGCGTCTTTTGTACACAAGCCATTGACATTTTTCTTCCTGTCACGTTCAGAACTTTGGATGATGATAGGGATTCTTCCTTGCTTTTCAAACGATCCTTTCTTAGTTCGAGCTTGACCCTGGATGCGAAATTTATGCATCCGTAACCGTACTTATATTGCGGAAAGTGATCTCGATCTACCACACCAGTCTCCGCCCTGTGACCGGTGCTTTCCGCACGTCCAACATTGAGAGCCCAGTTTTCGATGCTGTAGAGATACCACTCGTTCTGAGCCGTACACAGTGCATTATAATCCTATATGGGCTAGTTTGGCATCTTCCTCATTCGCCAACCGCTCTCACTGCATCCATAACTGATTTCGACTTTGCCTATACTATTGAGAAAAGCCAGGCATACCACATTTTACTATTTGTCATCTCACCTCTGCTCCCAAAGCTTCTACAGCGCCTGGGGGTATTGCGTTTGGACTTTGTGGTACACACCCTGTGTCATTCTGGATCCGTGCTAGTGTATACGGATGGTTCCAAGCCCCAGGAATTGCTCGGTTTCTACGCTGTAGCCCTACTGTTTGAAGTCACCGGGTTTAAAACAGGCTCTACCTCTGTTTTTACGGCCGAGCTGGTTACAATATACACCATTTGTGTCTGGTTCGGAGACCGGATTTGGATCTTTAGTGACTCGCAAAGCGCCCTTTGTCCGAGAGAACTGGATGATCAGATTAGCGCTTGGCCCTTCCACACACCAAGTACATGGAATGAAATTAAAGTTGGATGTCATTGCACCACGGTTGTTCCTATGGACCTACTTCCCAATGGCGCACCGGCTTCAGGTCGCTTCCGGTCGGCTTCGAATTGGGCACACTAGCGGAACGCACTGCCATTTGACGGAGTGCTCACCTGCACTTTATTTTGACGACTGTGTTATCTAGACTGTTTAGCACATTTATATTGAATGTTACAGTATGGGTGTTATTTGCGCACGTTACCTGTCCAGGTACCAGGACGATCGGATTTGCTATCGCTTCTCCCATGTACTCAGGCCGGGTTCGTGTATACATACTTGTGGATTATGTCTTTTTGAAGGTGGCTAGCTCCTTCCATTTCTTTGACTCTCTTTGTTTTTTTTCGTTTGTTCTATCTTTTTTGTTTTCGTTTTTCTCTTGTTTTTAGTCGCGTGCGAGTCTATGCCGGTTGGTCGGTCCCCGTTTTGCTTTTTTTTTAATAACATTGTAAATATTCGACCGATTCTAATGAAATTTGAAACCCTTACTTTATTTTACACTTTCTTTCAAATGATATGATTGTCAAGGTCCTTCCAAGATTAGGTCGCGAATTATTGAAAGTTTTGAAGGTCGTAAGGTCATAAATCAGAATAATTGAGAGCACGTGTCTTTTTGGTAAGCAGACGTTTTTTGTTGTTTTTTTTTGCGAATTTAGAATAGCCTTGTACTAAGCTAGAATTTTAATTACGCTTACTTATGCCCTTGAAAGCAGTTGCCAGATGAGCGGAAAAAAATTATTTGCCATTGTCGGTCATAAGCCTTGCTCAGAAAAGAGGGGTGGTTGGATGAGGGGGGCAAATACCTCAGCTATAAAACAATCCACGGGTGTGAATAATCATTATTTATTGTCAGCTGTCGGTAAAGCAACATGATTTAGAAACCTGTCATCCTTCACTCTGTCCGCAAGCTCATCGTAAAGTTGTGTCACCAACACTTTTTGTCAAGTGGAGCCATTTCATAGAATTTCAAGCGCTACAAAAGTGTAATCCATAATATTCCCTCAATCCATGTTAAAACAAGTTTAGGTAAGGCTATTATATAAAATATTATGCCAAATAATACTCAAAAGGCAAGACAGAACCTTTACTCAAATTGTAAAGAAGGACCGTTTCAAGATAGCAAGAGCCGTTTTTCAAGATTATTGAGATTTTGGCCTTCAATTCCTCCAGTCCGACTGTGTCATATCGGGTGAACAAAGACAATCTTCACGCTCGCAGGCTCGCGTTCAATCCATTCTCGTTCCAAAGAACAAGAAGGTTTGGCTTGCATTCGCCACTGAGCACATTACATGGACGGACGGTCAATTGAGCTAAGTGCACTTCAGTGAGAAATCTAAGTTTAATCTATTCGGATCCAACGGCAAGAAGCCCGTTCGTTGCAGAAAAGGCGAAAGGTTGCCCATTAATTGCACAAAAATGTGTGTGAAGTTTGTTAGAAGAAGTGTCATGGTCTAGTGTATGATTTAAGTTGAAAGCACTGGGCCCCTTATATGCTTAGGGGCAGAGGGCATGCACAAGTGCACAGGATTTGCTACCATAGCATACTTTGCTTTATCTGCAAGCCTGCGAAATCCAACCTGCCATTTTCATGCAGAATAATGCCGACCGCTACACGCCCAAGAACTTCCTGAACGACGAGCACATCACTGTTATAAACTGGCCTGGCATGCCATGAGTTTTATTGAAAATGTTCGGAACAAACTCAGGGAGAGATCTAACGAGAGTATTCTGAAAACAGTTCAAGAACTATAAGAAATTCTAAAGATGAGTAGAGCGAGATTACTGCGCAAAATTGTCAACAGTTAGTTCGTTCCTGTGGTGCGAGATGTCAAAGCATCCTCGAGAATAAAACACCAAAACTAAATACTAATTATTATGACTTGTACAACAGAAATTTATTTTTGCTTTCGTTTGGATCATTTTTGAAACTTCAATATTTTTTTTTTAGCAAATTTCTTAGCTGCTGATTACTTTCTTTTTATCAATCCAAACTTGCATTACCTTTACTTATAGGCAGTTTATTCTCGTAGGTTATCATAGACCAATTTTGGAAACCTTAGATTTGCTCTGACAATATTATGGAAGATGTAATATAAATACAGGTGTTTCGATATTTTAGGACGGCACTTTTGATCTGAGTATTCGTTCAAAGGATGAATTAGGGTGGTGGATATCCATAAAAACTGAGGAAAAGTTTTGTTCCGTCAATAGAACTGCGAACTATATACTATATGTTGACATTATTGTGAAGTTAAGCCTAAATGAATGAAGAGAAACTAATAAGCAAGTACTAGTATTTAAATGCAGAAGGGGGAAGCGATTTATGAGTAACCGCAGTGGTGGCTCTAGACTCACTAAAGTAGGAAGGCTGCAGCTTTCAAAAATACTTATGAGGTACAAAAATTAAAGCTAGCTTAATAAAATAATAGCTCACCTATAAATACTAAGTATGGTTAGACTACTTACCAATAGATGAAATTATTTTATTTAAATATAAAATCCATTTTTCTGGTTCTGGATTTTTCAAAATGATCAATCACTTTCTCATTAAAGTTGATATCACTTATCATTGTATTTTCAATTGACAACATTTCTAAAGCCGTAAACCTTTCATTCAACATCGAGTTTCGAAGAAATGTTTTTATTCTTTTTAAGGTTGAAAACATCTTTTAGTTTCAACTGATGTCATCAGCATTGTTATTAGAATTTTTACAAGTTTAGCTGTTTCTAAAAATGCCCTTTCTAAATTATTCTCCATTAGAATGCTAAATAAATCAATGAGCTTGTCGTTTGAGCAGATATCGTCTCGACAATAAAGAACAGATAGTTCCGTTTTTTAGGGTTAATTTGTCAAGCATGGGATATGCCTCAGCAGCTTGTCGAGTTCCACAATTAGAATCTCCTTACGATAAAATTCAAAGCAATTCCTTAGTAGCAGTTTACTGGCTTCAAGATGGCTAGTAGAGATAAATCTTTTAGTGCATTCTTGGATAATTTTATTGCAAACATCTGCTGCAATCGATTTACTATTAGTACTTGAAAACTTGCTCTTTTTATTTTCTTCATTTAAGTTGCTTTGTTCGAAAGAGTGTTTATATTCGTGCTTAACGTTCTAAATAGAAGTGTCTTAGAACGAGCCCGAAATATACGTCACTTCTACCTGATATGCGTAGGCCTTGACTCAACTCTGATCACGACAGAGATAGGGGAAGGGGTAGAAATGGGGTGAGTTGGGAGTTCAACTTCCCTTGACGCGTACGAAGGATTTAAATACAAAATGATTGAGTGCAGTTGGCCGATATTTAACTAATGAAGGTTGTGGGCTATGAGGTTTATGAAAAAGTAGGAACAAAAATAAACTTTAATATTTACACAGTATACACAATAAATAGATTAAATAGAATAATGGCAATGGATACTCGATGAATACAATAATCACACTAACAGGGCTACTCGGCGAGCTCTAAGTGAGGGGGGGGATGCGATATGAGCCTCTGTATACACGCACACAAGGATGACTGGCAAGATAGCTACAGCCTGGCTTGGGTTCGAGGCTTTAAGAGATGAAACGGGGATCGGATGGTTATTCGAGGGACTTTAACCACGTGAAGCTTAACCTCTAGTTGTATCACTAACTGGAGGGAGTATTCCTGCCAAAAGAAATATACTGTAACCAAGGATGGGTCAATTGACTGGGACTCAGATCCTTCGGTATAATTCTATCCTTCAGCTCGTAGAGAAATGGAGCGCGATCAAGAATGACGTGTTTCGTTGTAAAAGGCAGTCATATACTGTCGATGCCCAATTGGGACTAATAATATATAAGGACCAGCCGGAACCGTTACTGCCTCCGCCAAGGGTAGACGTGGAGGAATCTCTCCACGAACCAACACGGCGCTTGATGGATAGGAAGTACTCCTGGGAGGTTTCTTGATAACGCCCGGGGAGACAACAGAAGTGCGCGTTTGATATTCCAATCCCTCGCTTATCGCGGAAAACGGTCTGATATTCTGGCTGTTCCCACGGTCCTCGGTCACGTGGACTAACCTCGTGGCAAGGAGCCTCCATTCTCGACAACTCCTCCATTCCCAAGATGTTACTTTTTAAAAAAGTGCCATCTGACAACCGATGGATTGGTATTAAAAGTCTCAAATTTTCCTGACCTCAAAGGGAGAAGGGCAATTGTGGGATACCTGACATTGAACGGGTCGCACTTTGATGGCTCGGACATATTTACGTACAAAGAGTATCCAGGAACACAGGGAATAAATGTATTCGACAAGAACACAGGGGCTACAAGAACTAACATTAGTTCAAATGGAGGTCGATCACTTAAGGTCAATAACGACCTGGAGCTACACCAATAAAATAAATTATACACAGAAAAGATTAAAAAAACACAATACAAAAAGATACAAAAGGGCAATATAAAATACAGGGAATTAATTGATCCGAACGATACAAAGGTTTACAGGATCGTTCTTGATTTGCGAACAGAGAAACATTGTCAGAATATATACATTTTAAACAAGATGAACTAAATTAAACATAACAGTTACAAGCATAAAATTTATCCTAGATTAGTTTTGATAGGCCCAAAAGGTTCCTACCCAGGCTATCCGCAACACAATTCTTGGATCCTTTTATATAATTAATTCTAAATTTATACTCCTGGAGGTATAACTCTAGCGCATAAGGCGACCATTTTTGCTTTTTACGTTTCGAAAATATGCGAGGAGCTTGTGATCCATCTCTACAAGGAACTCTTTACCTAATAAATACATTCTAAACTTTTCTATTGACAATATAATGGCGAGAGCCTCCTTCTCAATGACAGCAGAATTTTTCTCGCGCGGGAAAAGCTTACAGCTAGCGTAGGCTACGGGGTAACTATCGACATCATCACTATACTGTAATAAAACGCAACCTAACCCTTCATTACTGACATTGGTTCTAATACCAAACGTCTTCTTATGGTTGGGGAGCCGGAGGAGAGGGGCGGAATCTAATTTTCCCATCAGCTGTTCGAAGTGGGAGATAGCTAGTGGGGACCAGACAAGGTGTTCCAAGGACTTCTTATTCAGCAAGTCACACAAAGGGGCTGAGAGAAAAGCGAAATGGGGGACGAAGCGGCGGTCGAAAGAAACAGATCCCATGAAGGATCTCAGCTGCTTCTTATTGGACGGGGCATTTCCACAATGGCGCGGATTTTGTCCTCCTGGGGGCAAATCGGTGGTTCCCAATGCGAAAGCCAAGGTAGTCAATCGTACTATAAGCAAAATGGCACTTGCTCGGACCGATTGTGAGTCCGTGCTCGCGCAGGCGACGCAGCGGGGCTTGCAGGGCGATCACGTGATGGTCCCATTCGCAATTTGCAACTTAAATGTTATCGAAATAAAAAGCACGTTTGCCAACCCGTCTAAATTCTTCACATCATACGATTGTAATTACTACAGGCCGTCACCAAGACGAACGGGAGACGCCGGAACTGCATTAAGCATTTGTCTGTAGAGAAAGCCGTGTATCTTTTTACACCTTTTTTAAGGGGAATTTGATAATAAGCCTTACATAGGTCCAATTCGGTAATGTAATTAGCCTCTTCAAAGACATGGAGGTTTTGGTCGATCAAGGGGATAGGCTCAGCATCGAACAAGGTCACCGAATTAAGTTTCCGAAAATAGACGCACAGCCTACATGACCCTTCTGACTTCTTCACCAACACAGTGGGAGAGCAGTAATTAGATTAGGGGAGTTCTTATAATCTTTAAATTTAAAAATTTAGTAACTTCTGCGTTGAAGATCTCTCTTAAGTGGATGGGCAAGGGTTACGGCTTAGAACAAATAGGCTCTAGTGTAGTTAAAATAATATCATGCTCGAACTGAGCTGCATAGCCGGGAATCTCGGAGATCAGGTCTCCAAAGTGACCCAATAACTGCTGCAGCTGACTTTTCAAAACGGTGGGGCACCTGGGCATTCGCGTCTAAGTCAGATGACTGGGATTCAGTAGCGCTTGGCACGGTGGGCATGGGGTACTCCTTGTCCTGTTCAATGAAACCACTTGCACCACATTTAGCGGATATAGGGGGTGAATGGGGCTAATCCAGTCGATTGCCACACAGGCGAAGTGTTCAGGTGTGATGGGTCCCTTCTGCAGCGGAGCGGGTCTGACGCATCTTTTTGCGGCTGTCCTTTGACAGATATCACACGAAAAGCAATAATTAAGAATCTCATCTGCCGCACCGGGCCAATAAAAATACTTAAAAATTCTCTGAGACGTTTTAGTATGGCAGAAAAGGCCAGAGAAAAGACTATCATGAGCCGTCTTTAATATGGGGGACCTGCGAACGAAGGATGAATAATGCATGGGCCTCGGAAATATTGCTTTCCAAGAAGGTGCGGTACAGGAGGTCATTCTTTACGACGTAGGAAACGACTTTATTACCGCAGGGTGGATGCCTGAATCTTATTATGAGCTTTGGTCCAGAGGGAGCGGAGTGAATCGCAGTCCTTTTGCTCTTTAGCGAATTCATTGTTCAGAACGCCGCTAAACATGGAGTGGCAGGTGGATTCAAGGGAAGCGGCTACCTCTGCTTCCTTTTTAGTCTGGGAACGCGGAAAGATGGGTTGAACCACAGAGGTAGAAGTAACCTGTGGGCACTGTCCTACCAGAACAGCGAAAAGCTTCATTGGGGCTGCTACTACTTCAGGCCAGCCGGTATAATGCGGGCATTCAATAAAGCATTTAACGATAGGGAATCGATTTGCACGCTAAGGTAGTCATGTACTACCACAAACTTATCATGGTTCGGAGCGATGTGGGGAAACAGCTCGTCCGACACCACAATACATGTACACCCTGTATCCCGATCAAGGGTGGAGACCCGGCAGCCGTTTACTGATCCGCTCTCAAACTTGTCGTGAAATGACCCCGACATATATGTCACTTCTACCCAATATGCGTGAACGCTCAAGGTCAACGATTGATCTTGACTCAACTCTGGTCACGACAGGGATGGGGGAGGATAGAAACGGGGGAGGGATTGAAATGGGGGAGGATAGAAACGGGGGGAGGGATAGAAATGGGGGGGAGTTGGGGTCCAACTTCCCTGGATGATTGCGAAGGATGTAAATACAAATTGATTGAGTGCAGCTGGCCGATATTAAACTAATGTAGGCTACGGGCTATGAGGCTTATGAAAAGTAGGAACAAAAATAAACTTTAATATTTACACAGTATACACAATAAATAGATTAAATAGAATAATAACAATGGATACTCGATGTATACAATAATCGCACTAACAGAGCTACTCGGGTGAGCTCTACGGGTGGGGGGGAGAGACGATACGAACCTCTGTACATACGCACACAAGGATGACTGGCAAGGTAGCCACAGCTGATTCGTCTCAGCCTAGCTTGGGTTCGAGGCTTTACGAGATGAAACGGGGGATCGGATGGTTATTCGAAGGACTTTAACCGCGGGGATTTTAACCTCTAGTAGTATCACTAACCGGAGAGGATATTCGTACCAAACGAAATGTACTGAAATCAAGGATGGGCCAATTGACTGGGGCTCAGATCCTTCTGTACAATTCTACTGTCGATGCCTAATTGAGACCAATAATATATAGGGGCCAGCCGGAACTGTTACTACCTCCGCCCATGGTGGGCGTGGAGGAATCTCTCCACGAACCGACACTGCGCTTGATGGATGGGAAGTACTCCCACGGGGGTTTCTTGATAACGCCCTGAAAGAGGACATAAGCGCGGGTTTGATATTCCAATCCATCGTTTATCGCGGGAAGCGGTTTTATATTCTAACTATTCCCACGGTCCTCGCTCACGTGGACTGACCTCGTGGTTTCGACAGGGCACATGGCGGTAAGGATCCTCCATTCTCGACAAGCAGCAGTAAATTTGTTTCCATAGAATTGTGCACTGTTTGCTTCAATACACTTAAATTCAAATTGTCCAGATAAATTTCAACTTGGGGCAGTATTTTACTGAAGAATTCCAGCCAAAAGGTAAATTCCGGATTATTTGGCAGTCTTTTAATACCGGCCGCTGCAAGTCCAGTTTCCTTTGATTGGGAGGTTTTTAAAATGTTGCAGCACTCGATTAGTTATTTTTTTCTTCCGTACTTTCGTATACACCGTTTACTGTTCACCTTTTAAAATTCTATCTAAGTTGCTGATATTTGTGAAATTCGATGAGTATTTTTTTTCTCATTCAGCTATTCCTTGTGGGGATTTTGAAAAGAGTGCAGGAATTCCAGAAAAGCTATTGGAAAAAACTCCCGCTTTGCTAATTTTGGAAGTTGTTTTCTCACTTATTAAGTTCCTTTGATGTGCGTAACAATGTACGTAATGAGCATTTTTATAGACTTCTTTTATTCCTACTTGGACTCTTTTCTTCTTTCCAATAAGAGCAGAAGCCCCGCCATAAGTTTGAGCAATAAGAGTCTCCTTATTAGATAGTAAACTATTCAGTTCATTTAACAGCATTTCGGAGAAAAGCTTTTCCAGTGAGATTTAAAGGGTTAAAGAAACCACAAAACCGTTCAACTAATTTTCCTTTTAGTTCATATCTGAACACTATTGCCATTCGTGATTTATTATAAATATCCGTAGTTTCATCACACATTACAGCTAAGTAATCAGTCTTTTAATCTCACCTTGATATTCACTTTGCAAAGAACTATTATAGAATCTAATAATTCGTTTTGAATCGATTTTGAAGTTCCCTTAAAAGCTGTAGCAGTTCGGAAATGAGATTCTAAACTAGGATCTGATTTACACAAGAAATCAATCAAACCACGAAACACTCCTGGCATTGGGAAGGAGTAACTTAAATTTGCTGCAGAAAAATATGCAATTAGTAATTTTAGATAGCACGGCTCTATTTATTCTCACTAATTCATTATGTCTATCAATCGACTGTCTATATGATTTATGATATTCACCTTACCAAGAAAAGATAAATTCACTACGTTATTCAAATGCTTTTGACTATGCTGGTGCTTTATCTTTGGAGGCAAGTTTTTCAAATTAGAAATGCTATTCATTGTCCATTCACATTCTCCTCCAAATAGTAAACATGGGAAACAGAACAGAGTATTATTTTGTTCACAGCCACAAATTCAATCATGTTTATCATAAATAGTTGAATTAAATTTGCGAACGTATTCCTTATTTCTACTTTTATATGTGTCTTCTATATTCAAAGCAGCTTTTGGACGGCCTTTGTTTTTAATTTCAACCTTTTCAAGATAGGTTAGGTTGAAAATTTAATTGATTTCAAATACGTCACTGTATTTTCCATGGCTTGTATGTAAGGAAGAAATAAGAGTTATAGCTAGGCTAATTCAAATAGTAGAAATATGGTTACAATAATAAATTTCATTGAAAAAATCACGATTGTCTTAACAAAGAAAACAATCACCACTGCCGTGAGTCACGTGTATGTTGCATCACTATACATGCATGACTGCAAATTTGTTGCATGTCATATCATTATCTTCTCCTTTACCAATAAAGTATTTGAAAATTTAGTTTTTAATACTTTGATATTAACGCACTGTGACGGAAGTATAATTTAAATAGGCCAACTTTCAGCAGATATAGCGAATAATATTATCAATAGCGACATCGTACATAACCGCTTTCATTCCACAGTACTTTGTATAGAACTAAAAGTCTGCACGATTGCAGCCTTAAAATTCAGATCTTTCTCCACTAGACCCAATATTTACATTACATTTTATTGATTTAAATAAGCTTTTATTTATTATTGTTTGGTGAAAGTTATCTTTATGTTGTCACATTATTAATATATAAAAATCACTTTAGTTTAGAATCTCATTTTTGGTATAATACAACAATTTAAATAAATTAGAGACCGTCGAGACGTACTGGTCGACATTTTAGATTGGGGGGGGTCTGCATCCTTTATACCAGAGCCTCCCCTGAGTAACCGCGTTTTGTCAACCAAAGCTTTCTCGTCATGATTGAAGCAAAAGTCACGATTAGGATGTCACTGTTTCCTCATTATTAAGATTGATTGCTAATTTACATTTTATTGTCAGAGGATGCATCAAATAATTTTAGTTAAAGATACTTTCGTTTTGCTTAACTCTATAGACTTTGTCTTATCTTGGGCTCCTCTCGCGAAAGGGGTTTCATCTTTTCACTTGTCTCCACCTTTGATATATAAAAATTTGCAAATATTGAACGCATAATTAGAATTTTAATTAAAATATTTAACCCTCTTTTGTGATGGATAAATGTATTAAGAGAATATGTATTGTGCTTGAATTTCTAGTTTGAAGTACCGGCCTTCTTCCATTCGAGCATGTTTTTGTAACATTTGTTAAATTCAAGATCGAATAAAAGATTAAGAGTTCAAGTGATTTATATTGTGTTCATTCCTGATTTTTTTCAATATG